>APFE031036208.1:12464-50514 GCA_000404065.3 Pinus taeda | reverse complement strand
TTTTCCTATTTCCTTAGAAAAGGAAAAGGAAAAGGCCCGGGTTGTTGAGGAACAAACAGGGGAAAAGAAGGCAAAAGAAAAAGAAAGGAAGAAGGTGCTATGTCTGGTAAGGACCAGATAGCACAGGTACAAGTTGTGTAAGATTTTGCATAAGACAGTGGTCTGGCAAAAGAGCTTGGGGGGAGATTCAGTCTGGTGGACTAAATCTCATGGTTGGGAGGAGAACAAGCAACAAATTAAGTTCCTCCATGCTGGAGAGGGACGAGAAATTGTGACAATAACAGTACAGGTAAGTACAGTTAATTAGTACAGCTAATTGTTATAGTCTAAGATTCATTTTTTTGTTATAGCAACATTAACTGTTCTGTAAATCAGAATATAGAATGAACAAAAAGATAATTTCAGCCTGTAAAAGAAAAACAAGTATTTAATGCTAGAACGCAGGAATGAAATTATAAATGCAGTAAAATTAATTAAAAACTACTAAATAGTAACCGAGTGGGAGTGCTGTGCGAACTCGGTCGATTCTCAGCAAAAAACAGAGAATCAAGAAAACGGATTTATCATTATATATACCTTTACGAAAAGATATGATGCATGCCTTATGATTAATATGCATATAACAGCAGTACAACGATACAATTACAAGCAGGACATCGGAACAATATGCGCAGGCAGTACTGTAAATTATGTGAACCTTTATATAATGTTAGGGGATAGCAAGATAAAACATATATTGACCGCACTCATTAACCAACCA
This sequence comes from Pinus taeda, assembly GCA_000404065.3. Taxonomy (NCBI): domain Eukaryota; kingdom Viridiplantae; phylum Streptophyta; class Pinopsida; order Pinales; family Pinaceae; genus Pinus; species Pinus taeda. The sequence goes on along the minus strand of APFE031036208.1, from coordinate 49,754 downwards.
ACCGAAATATCGGTGGAACGACTAACCATAATTATCTGTTCTCGAGAAAAGAGAGATCATTGGTATCAACAGTAATGAGTAAAGCAACTTGTAAACCATTCAAACCCTCATGAGGGTTAAGAGTATGCAGGATAACAATAATGAAATACGGATTTGCAATTAATATAAATCTGGAAAGGATTTCAAGAAAAGATGGAGGTAATTCATATCATATCGAAATCAATAACCTGAAACGATGAGTAATTCGTATATCAGAGTTATACGTCTTCTATATACAAAGGAAAATTTTCAGTTGTTCTTTTAAACGAGACCCATGGAAATTAGGACGGTCCAGGAACACCGTTAATTCCGGCGCCAATACCATCCAAGGGTCACATTCTTATACTCTGTACTTCCAATAATAGTAAATAACGAAAAAAAATTGTGCCTATTGAAGCGCACAGCTATACCATAGCAGATATTAACAAAATAAATCCCAGAAAATAAATAACGCAGATTTATAGACCTTGCCGAATGCTCGGAATCACAGCATTAAATTGAAAACATAGCACATTCTGGAACTAAAGAGATTTGAACATCATCTTATACTGAATGTCAAAATACGAATGTCTACATAGTTAGCAGTGACAAAATAGTATGTACAAACTAAATGTGCACGGCGTGGCCCGGCCGAGCCAGTTAAATAGGATGGCAATTAACAATATCCTTACGGTAGGAAACTCGGAATGTCAATTTCCGGAAAACAACACTGAAACACTATATTTAACATTAGAAACCTCTGAGTTCCGTCCAGACGCGGAAATACCGCTGGCCATAAGGACTTTCGAGGCTAGAACCCTGGCTCCAAGTTATGGGGTCGCCTCAGACAGATATATATCACAGGAAAACATCTTCCCATCAAGAAGTAGTGAAATTACCTGACAGGAAAGGGGAAGAGTCATTATACATTTAACAACAATCATACATTTAACCCTAAAGCAGGTTCCGCAGACTCACCTGTTGATACTGTGCGCGGAGCCGAAATGAAGGTGGCGGAGAGTCCATCGAATCCTTGACGACAGAGTAGCTAGAGCAAAGAATAGTAACAAGCGCCGTCCATAAAACCCTAAGGTAAACCCTTAATAATGGTGCAAGGAAAACAAAGAAATACCTGTTAAAGTTTAATAATGCAAAGAAAGAAAAACAAATGTTACCTATTTAAGTTGTGCAGGAGCAAGGTGCCACAGGCATTTGCCGTGTCTGGGCGCATCAATAACCAGGGTTTCACATCGAAGCCGAATACAGGAACGGAAGGCAGGCGGCCATAGTCGGATGGATAAATAACCGCGGAAGAATGAACCAAAAAGCATATAACAAGAAACCCTAAAACCTCTGATAGCTGGCCCGCAATCTCCAACCGTTCGATTAAGGACGATAAACCTCTGCCGTGGATCTTGTCAATGATCCCGAGGAGTTCACGGCTGCCTGCAACATTAATGTCACTCACTGTTTTCCAGAGACCGTAAGTCCCACCGGATGGAATAATCCAGAGACGACCCAGCTGTCGCCTTCTCAGGCAAGGAAGGGTTATAACTTTACTGCTAGGTGTCCGATGGTGGTGTGGGAACGATAGCAGCGTTGATCCCTACGCCGCATTCAATGGCAAGGGTCATTCATGATCATTAGAACCATGTATTCGCGGGGATTATTAACACTTTATAACCCTGTCTATAATGTCCATTACATGACAATTGATCGATCACCGCATGGATTCAAGGAATGCAATGGTCGATAGACTATTGTATGGGGTTCGGTAATTAATATTATTTACATGTATAGGGGTAGGTTGTAATAGTTAAAATTATTGACTTATTTCACCTCTTACTATACATGAAATTAACAATAATTTTTTCTTTTATTTTACCCCTGTATGGGTAAGTATTATCTAGGTACATGACACTACGTGCATAAACTAATTTACCTATTACATGACAAAATTTATTTTTATGACTCTCAACTGCTACTCCAATGCACCCAAGTACGGCTGCGTGAATAATAGAGGAGTGGCCTTGGCCACCAGAGAAAGGCGAGGAGTGACCTTACTAGATAAAATAATATTCAGATTAATAAATAATTTATAAAATTGGCTCACTGTTTTGTATGGTTAACTCTTTTGATTAGAAAGTAATTATTGTTGCAGCAGTAGAAAAGTGGAGTTGTTTTTTATATACCCATGACTAGTCTGGCCATGTCCACATCCTAAATGTGGTACAGTGGTATAAGTTTTCTTTTAAATAAAAAAAATGAATATAATAACAAAATATGCTTTCAGTTAATGAGGTAAATTCCTCTGAGTAGTAGTAAATGTAATGGTTGAAGATGCTACTGTAGGAAATGCAAGTTGTCACCGATATATTGATGGAAAATAATATTTTTCATTTAAAGTTTTAAAAGTGTGTAATTATAGTAAAGATATTAATTTAAATTATTATAAAGAAAAATATTTTAATTAGGTAAACGACAACGCTTTTTTTTAATTTTCCCAAAAAGGTTTCAAAGGACTGGAACCAAAAGAATAAAAAACTATAATAATAATACTAATATTATTAACAGAATTTGGCAAAATAATAACTAGAAAATTTGAGTAATTGCAATTCATATTGCACAGAAATTATAGTATCGGATTATGGCAGGGTTATAGGGTTCCATAATATTCATATCGACTTAGAAAAAGAGATTTTAAAATCTGTCTTTTATACCATAAAAAAATAAATACAAAATATCAAAACTATCAATTATGAAATATAATTTTATTTTTTCACTGAGAGTAAAATATTAGCCAAATACGAATTGAGAATTGATTGAGATTATATATATAGGGTTAATAATTGAGTTAAGAAGTTAATTGAATTGAGATGTTTATTTTATGGTCTAGTATGGCCGGGGACTGTTAGAAAAATGGATGAGTTTATTATCAATTTCAATAAGAAAATGATTGATTTGCAAAAGGTGAAAAGAAGGGAAGTTGGTGCTTTTAAATTAAAAATTATATTTTATAATAGAAAAATAATATTTACTATAATTTTAAAAATGAATATGTTATAAAGTAATTAGAAGTAAAAAAAATATAAAAAAATCTAATATTTTTCAAAAATATTTCAACAAGAGATTTAAATAAACTATTTGAAGATTTATGTTAAATAATTTATATTCTATTTAGCATTCAAAAATAGAATTTAAACGATGAAAAATAACACATTGTGTTTGCATTCTTAAATTTTTTTCAGAAACACCACCCATAAATTTTATCTTTTTACTAGCTATTAAAAAATTCCAAGATGAATTTACTAGATTGGCCCTTTATAATAATCCACAGAATAAGAATAAGTTATATATATTTCATGGGAATATGCCAAGGGATAGCAAAAAAAAGAAGTATCAATACACTAGAAGAAGACACATTTTCTTTGTATATGCCTCATTGAAATAAATAATAGATTGATTTTTTTTATGTAAATAATATTTTATGTCGGAAAGTATAAGATCTTGTTTAAGGTTCAAGTCTATGTAACACAATTGGAAACCATTACAATAATATACTCAGTATAAATTCATGTCACTTACAAAATTTGAAACTCACTAGAAAACACAAAATTAGAAACTATTAGAATAATATACTCAATATAAATTCATGTCACTTACAAAATTTGAAACTTAATAGGAAGGATAAGAATAATTCCTCCGGACTATTAAAAAAAAATCAATTCAAAAATATCTTATTGAAACTTATATATTATTATATTTTTATTGAAACTTATATATTTTTATATTTTTATTTTATTATCTAAATTGAATTTCTTTGGCTACTTTACAAGTTGGATATTATTATCTATTCAATGATATGATAGGATATTGTTATCTTGATTTTATAGAACTTGATTGATTTTGGATATTCTTTATAACAGTAAAATTTCCTTATACAAAGACGTACTTGATGATCCGCGTTAATCATCCTTCCTTCTGCTTTCTTCCAGGAACATCGATGATGATGCGTGACTAGTCTTAGTCTCCCGCGACCCGACGGTGGCGCCTTTCTCGGGGGTTTCCTCTTCTCCGAATTGCTACGGGATTGACCTCATTTGGCTATGCAGCTCTCCCGCGGAGCCTGCTCTGATGCGGCCCTTCCTTCAGCAGCTCTGTTCTTTGGATGCGCAGAATTTCCTTGACGAAGTCTGCTCCATTCCATCCTCATGGTCTGGCAGTGGTCCAATTTGTTTACAGGTAACTTGTTTCTTTTCCCAACAGGTTCACATTTGTTTCCTTATCATTCGTAGCTGAATGCATTACGAGCCTTACTGGATGCTCTAATCAATTTCTTGTGGAATTGAATTGCCACGCAGGTTGTTGTGTTACGGATTTGACTCGACTTACCTGGTGGGGAGGCGCATCTACAGCGACGGAATTCGCCGGTTACGGGTAAGTACATACCCTGGCTGGAGAGTGAAAGCCTAGAGCGTGGTCACGGCTCTCTGCAATTTATATGGTGTTTCGCCTCACTGTCAGTATTTCAGTCTAATAGAGGTTAGGGCTTTAAAGGGGTTTTTCCCAAATTGTATATGTTTACCACGATGTGGCTAGAACTCCGTTAATATTCCAGAGCTTACTTCTGCTTTGAACTGAGTAGTTCTCTTGCTGCTATATTTTGTGACAATTGAGGATTTTCAGTTTTGTAACTGTCTCATTGCTCTGCTATTTGATATGGATATTCTGGCACGCAGTAGAAAACGTTATCTGCTTGAATCGACTTGATTTCTGTTATAAGCATTTACAGTTCTGGGTTTGGGTCATTCGTTAGTCTTCCTGGAAATTCATGTGATGTTAATGCTCGGTTCTTCTTCTAATCTTGTATGAACATTATGTTGGAACTGTTCAGAATTTAAGGGAATATTTGCGTTGAAAATTGGTTATGAATTTGAAGTTTAAAATGTGGTCTCGGCCAGCACAGAACTCTGTTCATTATTTATAGCTTTGAATGCCCGATACAAAGTCCTTCAATAACCGCATTAGGGTTCTGTCCTATTTCTTACTGTGTGCGTTTCTGTGTTGTAAATAGCGGAGTCTGCTACACAGGGTCAATGTAACTTTTGCTTTCCTCGGTTTTTTCAATTTTCTTTAGTGAGATTGATCTCTGTTGCAAACTCCAGGGTTTCACAACCAAAGAATGTTTCCTCTCTCGCAAGGTTGATTACGGCCCGTAGGGTTCTGCTGTCGAGCCCGTTCTCAGGGACTCCTGGACTCGTATGCAGTTCATAACCCTATCCAAGGGCATAGCAACCCCATTTCTCGCTTACTCTGGCTTGTTATCTGCTTCCTAACATGATTATTTTTCTTGTACTTGTTCATGCATTCAAGACGTTTATTATCCGATCTTTGTTTCTTTTGTAGAAGAGAGTTTTTCCGCATTCCGTTATTTTACTTTGGAGCTGTACTGAGTTCTAGGGTTCTTGTACTATCATCACAGTTCTGATATTTGCAATTAAGTTAACCGAGGTGGCATGATTCGTTTTGCCGCATGATGGTCTTATCTTTCCTTTCCCCATTGATTGGGACTGTTTTCTTTTAAAAAGAAAAAACATATAATCAAATAGAAGTTAACTTTGCATTCTAAACAGAGTCTTTTGTCAACAAGGAATATAAACCAATTTCTTTAGTGAGAGTGACTCACTTCGACTGTTATACTTCTTTCCATAATTCTTTTGTAAACGAGTAAACTCTCTATATAAGGAAAGCTTTTCTGAATCCTGTTAAACTTATTTCAGTTATAGCTATAGGAATCTGTTCCTTGCAGAAAATTTACACTTTAAAATTCAGTTCAAATATCAGCACAGTACTTGTTTGGTACCTCATACCTGAGTTGCTTCCAAGCAAGCAACTTCTCAGGAAAAGGTCACCTCTGAAAGCTAGTCAAACCACCCAACCATGAGATTGTCTTTCTAGACCAAATCTCCCGCCTAGCTTGTTCATGAGAGCTTCGGTCTTCTGCCAGTTGCTCGCGCTCTGAGCTGTTACTATTTGATCATCACCAGACATGGCTAGTTCCCCCTCTTGCCTGTCCCTACGACACCGTTTTCCCCCTCTCACTTCCTTTTCTTGGAAGCCTTACATAGTTATGGGAGGTAGTTAGGGTTCCAAAAACTATTTCTTTTATATAATTTGAAACTTCTGCCTCTCTTACATGGTCATCATTTTGATTTTGACTATTTTCTGGGTAATTAGCAAGTTAGCAATGACTCTCTTCATAGATTAGGAATCATTTCTCATTTTCCAATAATAATAAAAAAAATATTAATAATCCAAACAGACAATAACAACAACTTTTTGTTTGTTTTACTATGGTAAATAAAATATTTACAATATTATGAGGATATTACAAAATAAATATATAAAATATATATATAATTTGAAAATTGTGCCTCTTTTACATGGTCATCATTTTGACTATTTTTTTGGGTAATTAGCAAGTTAGCAATGACTCTCTTCATAGATTAGGAATCATTTCTCATTTTCCAATAATAATAAAAAAAATATTAATAATCCAAACAGACAATAACAACAACTTTTTGTTTGTTTTACTATGGTAAATAAAATATTTACAATATTATGAGGATATTACAAAATAAATATATAAAATATATATATAATTTGAAAATTGTGCCTCTTTTACATGGTCATCATTTTGACTATTTTTTTGGGTAATTAGCAAGTTAGCAATGACGTATTTATTTTGCAATAAACTGTATTTTATGTTAGAAAAAATTTATGGGGTAGAGGAGAAGAGTCTAACTCAAAATTCGGTTGCGGCGGTTGCGGAAAATTCAACTTCAGTTGCGGTGAGGATATTGGAACTACACAAAGGCCAACTTCAGTTGTGGTGAGGATATCACAACTACACAAAGGCTTAAATAATACATAGGAAATAACTAACAGATATCACAACTACACAAAGGCTTAAATAATACATAGGAAATAACTTACAGCAAAACAGAGTAAAAGAAAAAAGGTTGCGGTAAATTTACTCATGAATGTTTAATACCATATCGCAACATAACATACTTTATATTGTATTTCAAACATAGGAAAATACATTAACTTAATAAATGGAGGTTGCATCTCCAAGTGAAAAAACACAAAAACTTAATGTGATTTACGCATCACTAGGGTTTGGAGAGTAAATGTCTGTAAAACTCCATAAAACTGGTGTTCACGCAGCCACCAATATTTCCTCCACGATTTTTTCCTTACTACCTCAAAGAATTTTACCCTCTCTGGCTCTCTCACTTGCACAACATACAAAATGACTTTTACATCCATATTTATCTCAACATACAAATTTGACATTAATACATGACAGAGCAAAAAATTAGATGTTAATAGTAATTGGTTTTATGAACTTGCAAGTGTTGTGAAGTGTGGGCAACCCTCGCGTAGTGAATGTTTGCCCATATTTATTTACCAAACTTCATTAAGTGCCTTAAACTTTTTGTTGTATTATTTACCAAACTTTATTAAGCGCCTTAAACTCTCTGTTGTGTTGTAGAATGGTCAGTGTTGTACTTATGCTCTGACTTCAGTACATCTGCCTTCAAACAAAATCCGTGCAGTAGTTGACTAGGAAAGCATGGTTTTTGTGAGTGTGTTTAAGGTGGTGGTTGAGATTATTTTTCCAACATTGACAATTCCCAAAAAACCTCTGAGATAAACAAAACTTTCACATGCCAATGGCTTTGTCAAAATATCAGCAAACTGTTCATGTGACCTGTAATGTTGCAACACAATTTCATCATTGTTAATCAACTCTTTAATAAAATAATATTTAGCATCAATATTCTTGGTCCTCTTGTGAAAAACAAAATTCTTTGATAATGCAATTGATAATGTGTTGTCGCAGAAAATAGTTTTCATTCGCCCTTGGTCGTGGCAAAGATCCCTCAACAGCCTTTTCATCCAAGCTGCCTGACAAGTTGTTGCTGTTGTGGTGACATATTCAGCTTCTGTTGTTGACAGTGATACTATTGGTTGCTTCTAGGCCCATGAAATGGCTCCGGAACCCAAATGAAAAACATATCTTGATGTGCCCTTTCTATCATCGACACTTCCTACCCAATCATTTTCAGTGTAACCAATCAGCCTGAAATCATCTGTTGCGGTGTACAAAATGCCATACTGTTTTATCCCATTAACATACCTTAGAATTATTTTCGCTGCTTGTCAATGCGTCTCCTTGGGTGTCTCCATTAACCTCGACACCAAACTCACTACATACATTATATCCATCCTAGTGGCGGTCAAATACATCAAGCTGCCTATCATACTTTTGTATAATGTCGGATTGACATTGTCGCTGCAATCTTCTTTTCTCAATTTCAACCCCATGATAGTTGGAGTTGGTGCAAGCTTGTTGTTCTGCATCTTAAACCTCTCCAAAATGTTTGCCACATACTTTGCTTGAGAAATAAAAATGCTATTTTCTGTTTTCTTCACTTCTATGCCCAAAAAATATCTTAACAAACCCAACTCAGTCATTTCAAATTCATTCTTCATGACTTGCTTGAAATCAACGATGAGGAAATCATCACTGCCTATAAAAATCAAATCATCTACATATAAGACAACAATGAGAATCTTACCATAACTCTCTTTGATGTAGAGAGTGGGCTCACTGTCACATTTGTCGAAACCATTTTCCAACAAGTAGGCATCTACCTTTCTCTACCATGCATGCGGTGCTTGCTTCAACCCATAAAGAGCTTTCCTCAACCGATACACTTTGTCTTCTTGGCCTTCTACCTCATAACCAGGTGGTTGCGCAACATACACTTCCTCTTTCAGCACTCCATTCAAGAACGTTGATTTTACATCCATTTGATACACTTTCCATTTATGTTACGTGGCAATTGCCACAACTGTACGCATTGTCTCCATCCTCACAACTGGTGTAAACGCCTCCAAATAATCTCTTCCATGTTGTTGCTTGTATCCTTTGACAACTAGCCTTGCTTTGTGCCTTTCAATCTTTCTGTTGGCATTGCTCTTGGTCTTATAGACCCACTTCACTCCAATGACTTGTTTTCTTTTCGGAAGGTTCACTAACTCCCATGTTCCATTCCTTTCTATTGCTTTTATTTCTTCCTCCATTGCTGCAACCCATTTTTATTCTTTGACTTCATTTTCAAAATGGATTGGGTCATCTACATTACAAAACAAAGCAAATAATGGATTCAGACCAGCACTACTATCAACCTCATCTTTCTCATCAATCTCATTTAAATTTCTGGATTTTGGTCTTCTTGTGTTTGCTAAAGATGGGCTTGACATTTCACTTGGTCTTGCACTTTGCGGCATGCTTTGAGAAGAACTCGCTTGACTACGCAAAGATGTCCTACTATTTGTTAATGGTGTTACTTGTTGCCTGCTTTGTTGTGCTTGAATAGGAGTAGAAGGAGTCATTGTTGAGGAATTGCTTGATGTTGCAAATTCCTCTTTGTCCTCATGTGGTATACATGCTATGCCATTGATTGTCTTCTCTAAACTTCCATCCCATGCTTCCTATTCTATGAACTGCACATCTCTGTTGATTATGACTTTCTTGGTTGATGGATTGTAGAGCTTGAGTGCCTTGGATTCATCACTGTATCCAACAAATATACATTTCTCCCCCTTGTTTTCCAACTTCTTGCTCAACTCATTCGGGACATGTGCATATGCCACACATCCAAAAACTCTCATGTGAATGATACTATGCCTTCTTCCACTCCATGCCTCTTTAGGAAGTATTTTCTGGATGGTTTTGGTTGGACATCTATTCAATATATATGTTGCATAAGCGACAACTTTAGCCTAATAATCATTTGGCAAATGCTTTGCCTTAAACATATTCCTTTCCATTTCCACAATGGTCCTATTCTTCCTTTCCACCACACCATTTTGTTGAGGTGTATACCTTATTGTAAATTGCTTGTGAATTCCATGCTCCCTGCAAAATCGAAGGAAGTCATTTGAGATGTATTTGGCACCTCTGTCAGTCCTGAGGACTTTGATGTAGTGTCCACTTTCCTTCTCAACAAGAGCTTTGTATTGGAAAAACTGCTCAAACACTTCACTTTTCTATTTTAGGAGATAGGCCCATCTCTTCCCTCTGTAGTCATCTATGAAGGTCAATAAATAGTGGCTTCCACCAATTGATGGTGTATGCATTGGTCCACATAAATCTGAATGGACAATCTCCAAAGGTGCCTTTTCCCTTATTGACTTTCCTGCTGGAAATGTCTCTCTATGTTGCTTTTCGAAGATACATCCTTCACATAGGCTGCTCGGTTTTTCTATGCATGGAAAACTCTTAACCATGCCTTTCCCATGCAACAAATTCAAACTTCCAAAATTGATATGACCAAATCTCAAATGCTATAACCAGTTTCCATCTTTGATCTCTTCTTGATAGTTCACTTTGTGATAGTTGCATCCTTTTTTCCATCCTCTTGTGAGTTCATTGATAGTTGTGCTTCTGCACCCTTTTCTTTAAAATCTTATTTTTAATTTTAGGGGAAGCATTCTATTGTTTTTCATCTGAACCTTTGTAATCCATTATCTTCTTGGAGGCCTATCCAAAATTGTGCACACATTATTTTTGAAGAAGACATTGTAGCCCTTTTGCTCGAGCTATCCAATGCTTATGAGGTTATGCTTTAGACCAGGGACAAAGTAAACATTTGAGATGTACTTCTTCTCCCCCTTCTTTGCTTGGATATTAACTCTTCCTTTTCCCATGATAGAGAATTTTCTATCAGTCCCTAATGTCACTTCATATTTCACACTTTCATTTAGATTGGAAAACATTTCTATGTTCCTTGACATGTGGTTGCTACACCCTGAATCTAGATACCATATATCACTTTGTTTTTCTTGTGCTACATTACAAGCTAAAAACATGTTATTATGGTTCTAAATTTATTTTGTGAAATTTACATTTGTTTTGTTACTAATGTCATAATCCTTATTTCTACATTCATTTGCATAGTGACCATACTTTTTACAGTAATGACACTGGACTTGAGATTTATCATACCTCTGACCTTGTGCTTGATTTTGGCTTGGGCCATGACTTGGATTTTGATTACCGCCCCTTTAAATGGTGAATATCAATGCTCCATTGAAAAAGATAGTTTCTTTTCTATGCATAGTTGCCAATCAGGGAATTTATTCTTTGAGTTCATACAAGTTCATGTTGAAATTTGGTTCATGTCTTCCAATGGTTCAATAATTTCCTTCCTTCAATGTTCTTATGGGTGAGGAATCTCTTAGCAATGAAAAGTATTCTTCACAGCAAGGTTTGGTCTATAGGCTTAACAGATATTGGTTGCGGCTTGATCTGCACAAATGAATCTATGGGACATGGAAGCCTTTTTTATAGATGAATTGAATATTTACCCTATGACATAGGGAATCTTCATTATGGTTTTTCACAATATTGAGGACATGAAGTTCATTTCCAAATCCAGACCATGGTTTTGGGGTAGTGTTGGTTTGTTCATGCAACCCTGGGCTCCCACTTTTGATCCAGTAACGACATCAATCTCCACCACTCTAGTTTGGGTAAGGCTTATGAACCTTCCCCTAGAGTTTTGGAACTTCCATAACTATCCTAAACTGGGAATGCATTAGGAAATTTCTATTTTCATTGCCCTGAAACTAAAAAAAATTATAAGACTAATTTTGAATATGTGTGGAGATAGACTTCAACAAGGGTTTTCCCACTAAAATTAATCTAACGGCTCCAATCTATGTATGGATCCAAAAGTTCGATTATGAAAATGTTTCATTATGGTGTAGGGAATGTTATGAATGATATTTATTGTTTATAGAACAATAAATATCAAAAGAAAAAGAAAAAAAGAGAAAAATGGTGCTCAAGGTCATTATACGATATACAAAGAGGAAAAGTTTCAGAATAAGAAAGAACCAGAAGATAAGAAGAGAGAATACTACCAAAGAAAATGCATCAGTGTAAACTAAAACCAAGAAAGGAAAAATGTATGCTAATGAGAATTCTTCAAACTTCGAACTCACTGAAAGTGGAAGCGCAACAAACCCTCGAAACCCTTGTGGAAAATGAATCCCTCCTAAATCCACAAGGACTTTTGCTAGAGAATCATCTTCTTGGGCATATCAAGAATATGAGGAAGAATTCAAAAATCACTTATTGAAGAATGATAGGTAGTAAATAGAAGAAAAAATGGGATAGACTCAAGTTGGGAACAAAGGAAAATGTATTTCACCACGGAAAAAAACTTTGTGTCATGGGGATTTTGAGTTTCAAAGGGACTAAATTGAGCCTCTATGTTCAATTTCAAACCTCTAAGGAGAATATCTTATATATATATATATTATATAATATATATATATATATATAATTCAAAATATAATATAAAAATATATTACATCAAAATAAAAATAATAATATATGAGGAGAAAGTGAAGGAGTCCTCTACAATTTACTATGAAGGAATTTGTGATGTTGTAAGGGATTGTAAACATTTAAATATCTTTTTTAGAAAGATATTGTAATGTCATAAAATGAAACCTTAAATCAAATAATAATATAATAAATGATGTCCATCAATTAAAAGAGTAATGACACATATAAATTAATATAAATTATAAATAGATTCGATTCAATATGTTTTATTTTGATTTTTTTATTAATAAAATTACAAACATTTTTTTCGAGGAAAAAAAAATTCAAGTGCATATCACATTAAAATGAATTTAAATAATAATGATTTATATTATCAATAATGATATTTTAGAATAGTATAGATGCTATTTGTAAATCTAGAGCTAATGCATTTTTTCCCTTTTGTAAGTTGGAGAATTGTGAGGTTACATCATGGTCATGTCCAAGAATAATACCCTAATAGAGAAGAGAATTAATAATGATTTGTATTATCAATAATGATATTTTAGAATAGCATAGATCCTATTGGTAAATCTAGAGGCAATGCCTTTTTTTCCTTTTGTAAGTTCGACAATTGTGAGGTTACATCATGGTCATGTCCAAGAATAATACCTTAATAGAGAGGGGAATTGAACTGATGACTTAAAATCTAGGAGTTCATTAAAAGCACACCCATTCATCATCTATCCAAGACCCCATGGACAAATCTAAAGGTAATCTTGGTTTCTAGAAAAAACATTAATAAAATATTTTAGCTACCAGTATAGATCTGCCTTAATCAAGCGCCTAGTACGATCAAATCTTTTGAACTTGAAAAATATTTGAACCTAAAAAGATTTGGGCCTCTTTAATCAAGTGCATAGAAGGATCAAATCTTTTGAACTTAAAAAAATACACCCAAAGAGATTTGGCTTTCCTTGTCCTTTTTAGAATATATATATATATATATATCATTTTGAATGGATTTTCCCTTTGAAAATCCCATTGGCCACTTGGATTGTGTAAACTATATAGCCTATTTTGATGCATAAATGGAAGCCTTGAAAATCCCCTTGGTTGTTTGGATTGGGTAGACTGCATAGGATAAGGTTTCATTATTGGATTTCATACAAAGTTGATGAAAAAATATATGTGAAAAAGAACCTAAATTTAAAATATTAAGACTACCTGAAATGCTTTAACCACAAAAAAAAATATTTTTTCAATTGCTTTATATAATAAATAGATAGTTTTTCCTATTTAACCATATATAAGCATTCAAATATTTATCTATGGTACACATTGTTTTTATAATCATTAGTTGTATTTTTTTTAAATGTCACATATTAATTTTATGATAAGATTTACCTGAATTACAAATCATATTCTTATCAATTTTATTAAGAAATAATTGATCTTTTTTTTCCTTCTACATTGAAATATTTTATTACACTAAAAACTAAAATAATTGTTTTCAATACTCTATCCCTATATAGTTATATATGAAATTGAATTTGGAATAATAGGAAATATTTTTTTTTTTTTACTTCTTTGGTATGTTGAAACATTTTATTACAAGTCAACATGAAAATGATTTTCTTTTTCAAATACTCTCTCCCTTTATAACTATATATAGATACTCAAACTGTTTATTTAAGTGTTGTATTAAAATATTTTTTAAAAAATATAAAAATTCTACATTTTGTTCACACTCAAAAGTGAAATACAAGTTTTTTTTTTAATTTTTAGTTATTTTATCTCTCTAAAATTAATATAAAAGTGTGTCACTTCAAATAGACAAGGAACTAATTTTTTTATGATTGAGCATCTTTTCCATTCCAACTTATTCAAATTTTTTTTTTTATTATAGCCACCCTCATAATGTGCTATAAATGTCCATAAAACTGTTGTAATTTTTTATTTTACTTATGTTCTATAAAAGCATCAGCATAAATGTTTTTCAAGATATACATATAGCTGTTGTAATTTTTAATTTAATTTCTCATTTTGTATCAATGCATACATGACAAAACATTTTTAAATTTAGCTTCAATAAAACCCAAATCCAACCATTAATAAAAACCACCCTCCGTTCCACTGAGCGTGTAGATCAGTGACTCTCACGATATACTTGTGTGGAATGCAAAATTCCTTTGCGGTTAGAACATTTTAATGAGGAGAGTATACAAGCACGAGAGTAAGGCATGCAAAGAAATATTTCACAAAACACAAAATTGTTAGGATTTGTTTAATTTCTTTCAAATAACTACTTCTTAAATGCTAACATGTTCATCAAATTATGAAGTCTACTACAGTCGGTAAAACCTCCCTGCCACCTTCTTAATTGAAAAGACAAATTTTAAATTTATTGATTGCCATGACAATGTCTGAAGCTATTCCATGGTTAATTGCTCCCCACTTTTGTTCATAATCAGTTAGTGTTCACAATCGAGATCCATAAGATTTACTTTTGTCATAGAATCACACATACTAGGTTGTAGAATACCCTTCTAGATACAATAAAAAATATTTTATTTTCACTATTTTATACAAAATTTAGTAAACATTTTATTTTAATATTGGCATTCTTCACAATAAAATGTTATTCTAAAAAAAAAATAAAAATTATTATTAATATATCAACTCCATATTAAAGATTGGATAAATTACACATATTTTCTACAATGGAAAATATTTTTTTTTAATATGGACATTGAAATATTTTATTTATAACTCAAATTATTTTTTATATATATTTTTGTTTCAAATATTACATGTCAACTTAACATAGAATAAATTTCACATCACATGATATCAACACTATTATTTTTACATGGCATCTCTCAACTCTAGCTAAGAAATTAAATATCTCCCTCATCTTAAAAAGTAAATCATTTTATTTTTACTTCAATTATTTTATTTCTCTATTAAAATTGATGCTAAAATAAGATGGAAAATGATATATTTTATATTAATCATTAATTGTTTTGTTATTTTTTTTTTTGTTAATGTAAATGGTAATAGATTGTAAAGTTTTTCTACACATAACATATAAAATTTAATAATTATATATTAACCTTTCACCAATAGCAGAAAAAAATTAGGAAATTATGAAATAATATTCAAATTTATATTCAAAAATTTTAATATACTAAAATTAAAAAATATCAAAAAATTAATCTATATTATATTGTATATATAATATCTAGAAATAACAATTTTAATTTAAATAAATATTTATACTTTTACAAATTTATTTTATTATAAAAAATTTATTTAATTTTAATTTGTAGTTTATTTGAAGATTAGTGCTTAGAAAATTAACTTTGGAATTTATCAATACGCCAATAGAGATAATTGAAGTGTGATTTCGGACAAATTAGAAAAATTAATACTTTTTTTGAAATGTCGAATTTTGATTAAAAACATCAATATAAATGTTATATTTAATATTTATTTTTATATATTTTAATACATGTAAATATCTTAATCCTATATATATGAAAAATTATAAATATGTAAATTATTATTATGTTTTAATATAAAAATGGAACATTATGTTCAACATTTAATTGTTATTAACAAGAGCCATGTGGTGGCATGTCACTGTTTTTAGTATAAATGAATATTGTGTAAGTAGCATTTAGTTGAGCTTGTTTAATTAGAATGATGTGTTTAGTTATTTAACCAAAAAAAACATCTCATAAACCATAAAGAAAAAATAAAGTTGCAAAATATTAACCACTGCAAAAAATTACATTCCATAATAAGAAGAGTAAAGCTATAGAAAATTAACCATAGAATCATGAAAAATAAAAAAGGGTGATTGGATATGCCGTACAAGATATTATGCATATTCAAGCTTTTCAAAGATCAGTTGAGTGACTTTTCAAAAAAAAACAAACAAATCTTAAATTAAATGTATCATGATTGAAAATAAATATATTTATTTAACTTTAAAGTTGATGTTATCCAACCCCCTTATTTTCATGGAGATGTTGAGTTGAATTAGAATTTACTTAAGCTTGATTGTTTATACAATATGTTAGATTGATTTTCGAGTGTTATTTTTTCAAAAGGCAACAAAGCACGGAAGCTAAAACAAGAGGCAATTTTTCTATAGAATGCAAGAAGCATAGAATATGTTGAATTGTAAAATTATTTTGGCTAAAATTATAATATGTATTTATGTTAAATTGAGTAAAAGAGTTTGGACAGCTAAAACAAGATGCAATTTTACTTTAGAATGCAAGAAGCATAGAATATGTTGAATTGTAAAAAACAAATGACTAAAATTATAATATGTATTTATGTTAATTTGAGTAAAAGAGTTTAGGCTAAAATGACTAACTAAATTGCCGATCACTGAGTGATCATTTTTTGTAATGTAAAAATATTTGTTTATTTGTTAATTTGTTTTAATGGTGATTAGCTATATTTAAAATATATATATATATATATATCTGAAATAAACAAATAACAACTCCTCTTTATAACTTCTCTCTTAGAAAGATTGGAAATAAAAAGGCCAAATAAATTTGTAAAATATGAGGAAATTTGATTCAATTCCAGAATCATTAGTAGATGTTAAATGTTGTAATGTTTATATTTGAACTAGTGTAATAATATAAATTAAATAAAAACAACAAAATTTATACTTCAAGAAAGATTTGATTCATCTCTACACTTAGTAAATCTAAAATTAAAGTAGATCTAAACTAGTTTTAAAAATCTTAAACCACAAACACACTTTCCAACAAAACTAAGAACTTTATAATTAAATGAAAAAAACATTACAAACTTAATAATTAAAGCAATCCCCTTTTGTTTTTGTTTTCGTTTTCCTGATTATATATTTATTTATTAGAATGTAATGTATACTAACTGGTCATAATTGTTTTGTTTGTTTTGTTTTAAAACGTTTATGTACCAATTAACTAAATATGTTATTTATATATCAAAAATAGAAAATCAGATCAAATAAGTAAAAAATTACATCATTAAACTCAGCAGAAGAAATATAAATCATCTATTCATGGTTTTTGAAAATATATGCACAAATAGTACATCGATGTAAATATATATTGAAGGAACAGAATGTATTGATATATTTTAGAATATATATTTATAATATGCACTGGACGACGTGCATAAACTTTGCCCTATTACAGGACAAAATTTATTTTTATGACTCACCAGAGGAAGGCGAGGAGTGGTCTTGGCCACCAGAGGAAGGCGAGGAGTGACCTTACTAAATAAATATAATATTTATATTAATAAATAATTTATAAAATTGGCAGTATATCCGTGAATTTGTATTTCAGGTACTTATTCAGGTGAATTCTGGTAGAACATAAAAGACTTTAGTGCAGATGCATCATCACCCCATGAATAAATGCGGAAACAGAATAAAAAAAAAATTGAGTTGGATGCCATAAGCTGAAAAATACCCTCAATTGACACGAGTCTGAAAAACACCCATGACTAGGCTGGCCATGTCCACATCCTAAATGTGGTACAGTGGTACAAGTTTTCTTTTAAATAAAAAAAATGAATATAATAACAAAATCTGCTTTCAGTTAATTAGGTAAATTCCTCTGAGTAGTAAATGTAATGGTGGAAGATGCTACTGTAGGAAATGCAAGTTGTCACCGATATATTAATGGAAAATAATATTTTTCATTTAAAGTTTTAAAAGTGTGTAATTATAGTTTAAATTATTATGCAGAAAATTATTTTAACTAGAAAATTTGAGTAATAATTGTAATTCATATTGCACAGAAATTATAGTATCACGACCTTTTTAACACATTATATAAAAACAGTAAAAATTAAAATTTTTATGGTAATGGTGGTCAACTCATGAATCCACCCCTCTAACTGTTAAGGAACATAACCTAGTTATGAACTAAGCTTAAGTGCTGCATACATATATCTAACCTTTAATATAGGCCTACCCCACCGAGTTGGTGTTACACCTGCGCATATACCATGGACGTTGGCAACCTTGGTGTTATGTTAACCTTAATTGTTTGACCCAACACGCATAATTTGATTACGCCAGATGGTGAATGGAGATCATCCCAGCTCATCCCCTCCGTAGCCAAGTGGCAAGTGATCACGTGAACCCATGTGGTTGACCCACTGTGGTTTCCGCGCCAGGTTTTCCTGCTTTGATGGACGATGGAGCTCTTTCGAACCCATCGTGTGGCTTAGATCTGCTCGAGGGTTCAACAGCCAATACATAATGTGTCGGGTTCTTCGGATCAGCTCATTTGTTCACTACGCCTCAGCCGAGAACTCCCTCAGCTTGTCAAACCCTTCTGCATCACCTGCCGTTCTGGTATTAATCTCTGGCATTCCGCACCTGGTATTTCTTTACAGTCTTACATTACAACCCTTGAAGTTAATTGGTTTTCGACTGTTCTGGTTTACATATTGTGATTTCTCAATGTGCAGGTGGGTTGGCCGGTTGCAGTCTCCTTCTGCCGTAGGGGTTTTGTCACCTTCACTCCACAGGTGTGCTCATTTCCTTCTTGTGGTTCCTGCGTTGGAAATCGAAGTGTATTTGAGAAATGGAATGCTTGTTCTCTAGTGTGAGGTGTGGCTCGTGACCCTTTTCCTTCATGTCTCAGGTCGATTTAATGTTTCCAAAACCCTGGTTACTTTTGCAGATGGCCTCCTTTTGCCGGGACCTGTACTGCGTTGACAGTCAGGGTTTAGCTAGGGTTTATTCATGGCTTTCATGTCGTCCATACGATGTATATTTGGTATTGACTTTGGTCTACGGACATAATATGAATGCATTGAAGTTTGTATATTCTCTGTTAAGCTTCCTCTGAGCTATCTACAGTTCATATAGCTGCAATGATTCGGTACAGTTGTTTATCTCGTTTTGGTTATAAGAGTTCTTTAATCCTCTACAGGACCCTTAAGACTCTGTTATCAGTTTACCTTTGATTTAAATGAAAATGTTGCTCTGCGTTCATGGGATTTGTCATATATTTAATGGCTGGTTCTGGCTTGGAACTACCAATGTTTGCTATGAAACGATTTACTGTTCCAATGATATTATTGTTATGTCGTTTTCCTTTGCTTACTGTACATTACTACCCATGAGGGTTTATGAGTCGGACATACTTTTCCATTTATAGAAAATATGATATTTTATAGGTTTGGTTTAGTCTTTACATGCATTCGAATCGTCTGTACCCTTATACATTTCTTATGGTTTAATGCGGCCTTAAGGGTATGTCTTGCATTCGGTAAATGAATGTATAGGCAACCCTTCTTCTGCTGTCAATCATAACCGGGATTCGCCGGAGTCTGATATACATATATACATTCATTTAGTTCATGGTTCTGTTAATGTACTCTATTCTTTTGGTAACCCGAGGATAGCTTTCTGAAAGTTTAACATGTGTATTTACATGCTGGCTACTTACTTCGGGTTTGTATACCTATGAGGTAAACCTGTGATGGCATCCTGCTAATGTGTGCTGGCTTACGCCGTGTTCATTTCTTTACCAATCTCTCGTTTACAGCATCGTTTTCATGATATTTACTTGGTTCACACAGTATTAGTTTCTGGTAATATTTCTTAAGTTCGCACAACATTATTATTTAATGACCTTGCTTGGGTTTACACAGTATTGTGTATACGCATAATGCTTGGTCCACACAGCACTTATGCCATGTCTCTTTGTTTACACAGTGTTACAGCTATGCCATATCTCTGTGATTTATACAGTGGTTTAGATATGCTATATTTCTATGTCTATTCAGCATTTTGGTTTATATATAAGCGTGGGTTTTTGCGCTGGTTCACGACTATGCTTTCATTAGGATGAGGTGTTTGTCTAACATTTCCAGAATGCCTAGCTCGGCTCCATTCCGTAGCCGAGACTCTGACTATTTTATTTCCTTCCTAATAATTAATAAACTACTGCGGTCTCTCCTACCGCCAAACCGCCCCTTAGGGTCTGGTTTTACCATGGAAAGTTATATCCAACAACCAGATTTTATTGTAGATGAAAAATGACACTGATACAACATTAATCTTTTATAACGACTACCATTAATCAATGGAAAGAACACAAATTTAGTCTGTTCACCTTCAGTATCTGCTCTTCATTCTATAACTCGGTTAGAAAGTGCATACCTGGGTAGCCTGCTACCGATATTCCTACTTCCAGAAGTCACCTGCAACTGGTTTGCTCTTATCTGCCCAACCTTGAGATCCACTTGCGTTGGATTCTCCCCCCGAGCCGTCTTGCAGGCCTGCAGCCCTCAACCAGACTCATGCACTACTGTGCTAGGTTATCTGGTCACTACCAGACTTAACCTCTTTTCTCACTCTGCTTTTTCTCTCCGGAATTCTTCTCTCTGTCTGTTCATCAACAGCCCAGAGGTTTTCCTCCCAGGACTTTTCCTTGGGTGAGAAGCAGTTACTTCAGTTTCATAACTGATTTTATTTTCTTTTAATAGAAAATCCTCCTCCAGGAGGTTGCCAGCGTTTCATGAATATACACATGTAAAAATAATCTGATATATTCATTTCATAATTAAATAATGTCATTTAGTGATAACAAGTCACCACTCATACAATTTTTACCTCAGTAAATGTTCCAGAATTACAAGTTACCGAGGTCATTACATATAGTACCGGACTATGGCATGGTTATAGGGTTCCATAATATTCAGATCGAGTAAGAAAAAGAGATTTTAAAATCGGTCTACTATACCATAAAAAAATAAAAAAAAAATACAAAATATCAAAACTATCAATTATGAAATATAATTGTATTTTTTTCCTTATAGTAAAATATTGGCCAAATAAAAATTGAGAATTGATTGAGATTGATTATATATATAATAATTGAGTTAAGAAGTTAATTGAATTGAGATGCTTATTCTATAGTCTAGTATGGCTAGGCACTGTTAGAAAGATGGATTAGTTCATCATCAATTTCAATAAGAAAATGATTGATTTGCAAAAGGTGAAAAGAAGGGAGGTGGGTGATCCTAAATTAAAAATTATATTTTAAATAGAAAAATAATATTTGCTATCATTTTAAGAAAATGAATATGCTATAAAGTAATTAGAAGTAAAAAATATATAAAAAACCTTATATTTTTCAAAAATATTTCAACAAGAAATTTAAATAAACTATTTAAAGATTTACTTTAAATAATTTATATTCTATTTAGCATTCCAAAATAGAATTTGAACAATGAAAAATAACACATTGTGTTTTGCACTCAATTTTTTTTTTTACGAAAACACTACTCATAAATTTTGATTTACGTTAAATAATTTATATTCTATTTAGCATTCCAAAATAGAATTTGAACAATGAAAAATAACACATTGTGTTTTGCACTCTAAATTTTTTTTTTTACAAAAACACTACTCATAAATTTTATCTTTTTACTAGCTATTAAAAAAAAATACAAGATGAATTTACTAGATTGGCCCTTTACAATAATCCACAGAATAAATTATATATATTTCATGGGAATATGCCAAGGGATAGCAAAAAATAGAAGTATCAATACAGTAGAGGAAGACACATTTTCTTTGTATATACCTAGTTGAGATAAATAATAAATTGATTTTTTTTAAGTAAATAATATTGTATTTCAGAAAGCATAAGATCTTGTTTAGAGTTCAAGTTTATGTAACAAAATTAGAAACCATTATAATAATATACTCAATATAAATTCATGTCACTTATAAAATTTGAAACTCACTAAGAAGCACAAAATTAGAAACCATTAAAATAATATACTCCATATGAATTCATGTCGCTTACAAAATTTGAAACTTAGTAAGAAGGATAAAAATAATTCTTCCGGACTATTCAAAAAAAATCAATTGAAAAATATCTTATTGAAACTTATATATTATTATATTTTTATTGAAACTTATATATTTTTATATTTTTATTTTATTACTAAATTGAATTTCTTTGGGCTACTTTACAAGTTGGATATTATTATCTGTTCAATGATATGATAGGATATTGTTATCTAGATGTTATAGAACTTGATTGATTTTGGATATTCTTTATAACAGTAAAATTTCTTTATACAAAGTCGTAATTGATGATCCAACTGATTGCGTTAATCGGCTTTCCTTCTGCTTTCTTCCATGAACATCAATGATGATGCGTCACTAGTCTTAGTCTCCCGCGACCCAACGGTGGCACCTTTCTCGGGGGTTTCCTCTTCTCCGAATTGCGATGGGATTGATCTCATTTGGCTATGCACCTCTCCCGCGAAGCCTGCTTTGATGCGGCCCTTCCTTCAGCAGCTCTGTTCTTTGGATGCTCAGAATTTCCTTGATGAAATCTGCTCCGTTCCGTCCTCATGGTCTGGCAGTGGTCTAATTTGTTTACAGGTAACTTGTTTCTTTTGCCAACTGGTTCACATTTTTTTCCTTATCATTCGTAGCTGAATGCGTTACGAGCCTTACTGGATGCTCTAATCAATTTCTTGTGGAATTGAATTGCCACGCAGGTTGTTGTGTTAAAGATTTGGCTCGACTTTACCTGGTGGGGAGGCGCATCTACAGCGACGGACTTCACTGGTACGGGTAAGTACATAGCCTGGCTGGAGAGTGAAAGCCTAGAGCGTGGTCACGACTCTCTGCAATTTATATGGTGTTTCGCCTCACTGTCAGTATTTCAGTCTAATAGAGGTTAGGGCTTTAAAGGGGTTTTTCCCAAATTGTATACATTTACCACGATGTGGCTACAACTCCGTTAATATTCCAGAGCTTACTTCTGCTCTGAACTGTATAGTTCTCTGGCTGTTACATTTTGTGACAATTGAGGGTTTTCAGTTTTGTAACTGTCTAATTGCTCTGCTATTTGATATGGATATTCTGGCACGCAGTAGAAAACGTTATCTGCTTGAATCGACTTGATTTCTGTTATAAGCATTTACAGTTCTGGGTTTGGGTCATTCGTTAGTCTTCCTGGAAAATCATGTGATGTGAATGCTCGGTTCTTCTTCTAATCTTGTATGAACATTATGTTTGAATTGTTCAAAATTTAAGGGAATATTTGAGTTGAAAATTGGTTATGAATTTTAAGTTTGAAATGTGTTCTCGGCCAGCACAGAAGTATGTTCATTATTTAGAGCTTTGAATGCCCGATACAAAGTCCTTCAATAACCGCATTAGGGTTCTGGCCTATTTCTTAGTGTGTGCGTTTCTGTGTTGTAAATAGCGGAGTCTGCTACACAGGGTCAATGTAACTTTTGCTTTCCTAGGTTCTTTTCAATTTTCTTTCGTGAGATTGATCTCTGTTGCAAACTCCAGGGTTTCACAACCAAGAGGGTTTCCTCTCTCGCAAGATTGATTACGGCCCGTAGGGTTCTGCTGTCGAGCCCGTTCTCAGGGACTCCTGGACTCGTATGCAGTTCATAACCCTATCCAAGCGCATCGCATCCCGTTTTCTCGCTTACACTGGCTTGTTATCTGCTTCCTAACATGATTATTTTTGTGTACTGTTCATGCATTCAAGACGTTTATTATCCGATCTCTGTTTGTTTTGTATAAGAGAGTTTTTCCGCATTCCGTTATTTTACTTAAGAGCTGTACTCAGTTCTGGGGTTCTTGTATTATCATCACAGTTCTGATATTTGCAATTAAGTTAGCCCTAGTTGCATGATTCGTTTTCCCTCATGATGGTCTTATCTTTCTTTTCCGCATTGATTGGGACTATAAAGAATTTTAATTTCTTTCTTTTCTAGGTAATAGATTATCCTACCAACATCTACAGACTACGAGAATTGTTTTCTTTTAAAAAGAAAAAAAACATATAATCAAATAGAAGTTAACTTTGCATTCTAAACAGAGTCTTTCGTCAACAAGGAATATAAACCAATTTCTTTAGTGAGAGTGACTCACTTCGATTGTTATACTTCTTTCAAGAATACTTTTGTAAACAAGTAAACTTTGTATATAAGGAAAGTTTTTCTGAATCCTGCTAAACTTATTTCAGTTAACTACAGGTATCTGTGGCTTGCAGAAAATTTACACTTTTCAAATAGGTTATTTCTGAATTCAGTTCAAATAGGTCACTTTTGAATCTGTAATTATGAGATTGTCTTTCGAGACCAAATTTGGACACTTCTGAATCTGTAGTTATGAGATTGTCTTTCGAGACCAAATCTCCCCCTAGCTTGTTCATGAGACCTTCGGTCTTTTCCCAGTTGCTCGTGCTTTGCGCTCTTGCTATGTGGTCATCACTAGACATAGCAAGTTGCCCCCCTTCCACTTTTGTCTCTCTCTACAACGTTGTTTTTTCCCCTCTCACTTCCTTTTCCTGGAAGCTTTACAGAGTTAGGGGAGGTAGTTAGGGTTCCAGCAATTGTTTCTTTTTATCTTCCCTCGTTTTAACTTCCCTCCTTAGAAGTTACATGATCTCCTCATAGACTAGGAATCATTTCTCACTTTCCAATAAAATAAAAAAAATATTAATTAATCCAAACAGACAATAACAACAACCTTCTATTTCTTTTACAATAGTTAATAAAATATTTACAATATTATGGGGATACTACAAAATAAATATATAAAATATATATATAATTTCAAACTTCTACCTCTCTTACATGGCCATCATTTTGACTATTTTCTGGATAAGTAGAAAATTAGCAATGACGTCTTTATTTTGCAATAAACTGTATTTTATGTTAGAAAAAATTTATGAGGTAGAGGAGAGGAGTCCAACTCAAAATTCTAGCAAATTAGCAATGACGTCTTTATTTTGCAATAAACTATATTTTATGTTAGAAAAAATTTACGGGGTAGAGGAGAGGAGTCTAACTCAAAATTCGATTGCCCCAAAGTCAACTTCAGTTGCGGTGAGGATAATGCAACTACACAAAGGCCAACTTCAGTTGTGGTGAGGATATCACAACTACACAAATGCTTAAATAATACATAGGAAATAACTCACGGCAAAACAGAGTAAAAGAAAAAAGGTTGCGGTAAATTTACTCATAAATTTTTAAGACCACATTGCAACATAACATACTTTATATTATATTTTAAACATAGGAAACTACATTCATGTGATAAATGGAGGTTGCATCTCCAAATGAAAAATCACAAAAGCTTACTGCCATTTACGCATCACTGGGGTTTGCGGAGTAAATGTCTGTAAAAGTCCGTAAAACTGGTGTTCATGCACCCACCAATATTTCCTCCACGATTTTCTCCTCACTACCTCACAGACTTTTACCCTCTTTCACTCTCTCACATGCACAAAATACAAAATGAATTTTACATCCATATTTATCTCAACATACAAATTTGACATTAATACATGACATAGCAAATAATTAATACCCAACATGAGCGATTTTAATAGTAATTGGTTTTCTGAACTTGCAAGTGTTGTGGAGTTTGGGCAA
The DNA here is from genome assembly GCA_000404065.3 of Pinus taeda. Lineage (NCBI taxonomy): Eukaryota > Viridiplantae > Streptophyta > Pinopsida > Pinales > Pinaceae > Pinus > Pinus taeda. The sequence goes on along the minus strand of APFE031036208.1, from coordinate 23,857 downwards.
CAGTTTCTCTTCACTACCTCACAGACTTTTACCCTCTCTCGCTCTCTCGCTTGCACAACATACAAAATGACTTTTACATCCATATTTATCTCAACATACAAATTTGACATTAATACATGACAGAGCAAATAATTAATATGCAACATGAGCGATTTTAATAGTAATTGGTTTTTTAAACTTGCAAGTGTTGTGGAGTTTGGGCAACAGTCGCGGAGTGAATGCTTGCCCATATTTATTTACCAAATTTCATCAAGTGCCTTAAAATCTCTGTTGTGTTATTTACCAAGCTTCATTAAGCACCTTAAACTCTTTGTTGTGTTGTGGAATGGTCAGCATTGTACTTCTGCTCCGACTCTTTGTTGTGTTGTGGAATGGTCAGCATTGTACTTCTGCTCCGACTTCAGTTCATCTGCCTTCAAACAAAATCGCAACGGTGCAGTAGTTGACTAGGCAAGCATGGTGTTTGTGAGTGTGTTTAAGGAGGTGGTTGAGATTATTATTTCCAACACTCCCCCTTAATAACAAATGCTTCCATTGGAAATTCCCAAACAATCTCTGAGATAAACAGAACTTTCACGTACCAATGGTTTTGTGAAAATATAGCAAATTGTTCATGTGACCTGTAATGTTGCAACACAATTTCATCATTCTTAATCAAATCTTTAATAAAATAATATTTAGCATCAATATGCTTGGTCCTCTTGGAATTCTTTGATAATGCAATTGCTAATGTGTTGTTGCAGAAAATAGTTGACGTTCCCCCTTGGTCGTGGCGAAGATCCCTCAACATCCTTTTCATCCAAGCTGCGTAACAAGTTGTTGCTATTGTGGCAACATATTCAACTTCTGTTGCTGACAGTGATACTATTGGTTACTTCCTGGAGGCCCATGAAATGGCTCCAAAGCCCAAATGAAAAACATATCTTGACATGCTCTTTCTATCATCGACACTTCCTACCCAATCATTGTCAGTGTAACCAACCAACCTGAAATCATCTGTTGCAGTGTACAAAACGCCATATTGTTTTGTCCCATTGACATACCTTAGAATTATTTTCGTTGTTTTTCAATGCGTCTCCTTGGGTGTCTCCATGAACCTCGACACCAAACTCATTGCATACATTATATCCAGCCTAGTGGTGGTCATATACATCAAGCTGCCCGTCATACTTTTGTATAATGTCAAATTGACATTGTTGCTGCAATCTTCTTTTCTCAATTTCAACACCATGATAGTTGGAGTTGGTGCGGGCTTGTTCTGCATCTTAAATCTCTCTAAAATGTCTACCACATACTTTGCCTGAGAAATAAAAATGTTATTTTATGTTTTCTTCACTTATATGCCCAAAAAATATCTTAACAAACCCAAGTAAGTCATTTCAAATTCATTATTCATGACTTATTTGAAATCAGTGATGAGGAAATCATCACTGCTTATAAAAATCAAATCATCTACATATAAGACAACAATGAGAATCTTACCATCACTCTCTTTGATGTAGAGATTGGACTCACTGTCACATTTGTCAAAACCATTGTCCAACAAGTAGGCATCTATCTTTCTCTACCGTGCATGTGGTGCTTGCTTCAGCCCATAAAGAGCTTTCCTCAATCAATACACTTTGTCTTCTTGGCTTTTTACCTCATAACCATGTGGTTGTGCAACATACACTTCCTCTTTCAGCACTCCATTCAAGACCGTTGATTTTACATCCATTTGATACACTTTCCATTTATGTTACGTGGCAATTGCCACAACTGTATGCACTGCCTCCATCCTCGCAATTGGTGCAAATGCCTCCAAATAATATCTTCCATGTTGCTGCTTGAATCCTTTGACAAATAGCCTTGCTTTGTGCCTTTCAATCTTTATGTCGCCATTGCTCTTAGTCTTATAGACCCACTTCACTCCAATGACTTGTTTTCTTTTCGGAAGGTTCACTAACTCCCATGTTTTGTTCTTTTCTATTGCTTTTATTTCTTCCTCCATTGCTGCAACCCATTTTTCTTCTTTGAATGCATCTTCAAAATGGATTGGGTCATCTACATGACAAAACAAAGAAAATAATGGATTCAGACCAAGGCTACTATCAACCTCATCTTTCTCATTAATCTCATTTAGATTTTTGATTTTGGTCTTCTTGTATTTGCTAAACATGGGCTTGACATGTCACTTGGTCTTGCGCTTTGCAGCACGCTTTGAGAAGCACTCACTTGACTACCGAAAGATGTCCTATTATTTGTTATGGTGTTACTTATTTCTTGCTTTTTTGTGCTTGAATAAGAGTAGAGGGAGTCACTGTTGAGGAATGCTTGATGTTGCCAATTCCTCTTTGTCCTCATGTGGTATACATGCTATACCATTTATTATCTTCTCTAAACTTCCATCCCATCCTTCCTCTTCTATGAACTGCACATCTCTATGGATTATGACTTTCTTGGTTGATAGATTGTAGAGCTTATGTGCCTTGGATTCATCACTATATCCAAGAAATATACATTTCTCCCCGTTTTTGTCCAACTTCTTCCTCAACTCATCCGGGACATGTGCATATGCCACACATCCAAAAAATCTCATGTGAATGATACTATGCCTTCTTCCACTCCATGTCTCTTTAGGAACTATGTTCTGGATGCTTTTGGTTGGACATCTATTCAATATATACTCTACACAAGCGATAGCTTTAGCCTAATAATAATTTGGCAAATGCTTTGCCTTAAACATACTCCTTTCCATTTCCACAATGTTCATATTCTTCCTTTCCACCACACCATTTTGTTGAGGTGTATACCTTGTTGTAAATTGCTTGTGAACTCCATGCTCCCTGCAAAATCGAAGGAAGTCATTTAAGATGTATTCGGCACCTCTGTCAGTCCTGAGGACTTTGATGTAGTGTCCACTTTTCTTATCAACAAGAGCTTTGTATTGGCAAAAAGTGTTCAAACACTTCATCTTTTCTGTTTTAGGAGATAGGCCCATGTCTTCCTTCTGTAGTCATCTATGAAGGTCAATAAATAGTGGCTTCCACCAATTGATGGTGTATGCATTGGTCCACATAAATCTGAGTGGACAATCTCCAAAAGTTCATTTTCCCTTATTGACTTTCCTACTGGAAATGTCTCTCTATGTTGCTTTCCGAAGATACATCCTTCACATAGTCTGCTTGGTTTTTCTATTCATGGCAAACCCTTAACCATGCCTTTCCTATGCAACAAATTCAAACCTCCAAAGTTGATATGACCAAATCTCAAATGCTATAACCAGTCTCCATCTTTTATCTCTTCTTGATAGTTCACTTTGTGACAGTTGCATCCTTTCTTCCATCCTCTTATGAGTTCATTGATAGTTGTGCTTGTGCACCTTCTTCTTTCAAATCTAATTTTTAATTTTAGGGGAAGCATTCTATTGCTTTTCATCTGAACCTTTGCAATCCATTGTCTTCTTGGATGCCTATCTAAAATTGTGCACACATCATTTTTGAAGAAGACATTGTAGCACTTTTGCGTGAGCTGTCCAATGCTTATGAGGTTATGCTTTAGACCAGGGACAAAGTAAACATCTGAGATGTACTTCTTCTCCCCCTTCCTTGTTTGGATATTAACTCTTTCTTTTCCCATGACAGAGAATTTTCTATCAAATCCCTAATGTCACTTCATATTTCACACTTTCATCTAGATTGGAAAATATTTCTATGTTCCCTGACATGTGGTTGCTACACCCTGAATTTAGATACCATATATCACTTTGTTTTTATTGTGCTGCATTACAAGCTAAAAGCATGTTATTATGGTTCTAATTTTATTTTGTGAAATTTACATTTGGTTTGTTACGAATGTCATAATCCTTATTTCTACATTCATTTGCATAGTGACCATACTTTTTACAGTAATGACACTAGACTTGAGATTTATCATACCTCTGACCTTGTGCTTGATTTTGGCTTGGTCCATGACTTGGATTTTGATTACCGCCCCTTCCACTTCATCTTGAAGGGGTACTTCTTCCACCTCTATGTGGGCTTCTTCCTCTTCCTCTAGCATATGATCTTCCTCTGCCTCGACCTTGACCAAAGGAAACTTGTGTCTTGAAGGCATGCTCCAATGAGGAGCTTGTTTCTTTATTCATTCTATGTTCATCAGAAATCAGTGATGCATGAAGATAATCCACTGAGAACTATGAGAGATCCTTTGTCTCTTATATGGCCACAACAATGGCATCAAACCTTGCTGGTAAACTCCTCAAACTTTGTCAACTATTCTCCTTTCTTCAAGTATCTCACCATGAGACCCGATTTGAATAACCAACCCAATTACATGTGTAAAAAATGAGTCTACATCCTCGGACTCTTTCATACAAAGTGTTTCAAAGTCTCTTATCAACATTTGCAACTTTGTTGTCTTGACTTTTGCCATGCCTTGGTAGGCTATCTAGAGGGTGTCCCATGCTTGCTTGGACTTCGTTGTTGTTGCAGCCCTTGGGAAAACACATTTATGAACTACTTGGAAAATATAGAATAGGGCTTTTGAATCCTTCTTCCTACTATCTCTTAACAAACCTTTTTCTGCTTGAGACAAGGCATTGTATGCTACTGCATTTGCAAGTTCTTGAAAACCATTCTCCACCAAATCCCAAATGTATTGAGACAAAAATAGGGCCTTCATTGTAATAGCCCAACAATCATAATTTTTTCCATTGAACTTAGGTATTTGAAGATTAGTCAAGATTTTTCTTGATTTTTCCATTTTTGAATGTAAGAAATAAAAAAAATTTCTACCTACTGGTAAATATGCTAAAAACAATCTGCCCTCAAAACAATTTTAACTACTAGTAAAAACAATTGTTTTTTACACTGAGAGAGTTTAACTAGCTTTGATACCATGATAGAAAAAATTTACGGGGGTGGAGGAGAGGAGTCTAGTTCAAAATTTGGTTCTGGCAAAGTCAACTTCAATTGCGGGGAGGATATTGCTACTACACAGAGGCCAACTTCATTTGCGGTGAGGATATCACAACTACACAGAGGCTTAAATAATACATAGGAAATAACTCACAACAAAATAGAGTAAAAGCAAAATGGTTGCGGTAAATTTACTCATGAATGTTTAATACCACATCGCAACATAACATATTTTGTATTATATTTAAAACATAGTAAAATACATTCGTATGATAAATGGACGCTGCAGCTCCAAGTGAAAAACACAAAAACTTACTGTGATTTATGCATCACTAGAGTTGCAGAGTAAATGTATGTAAAACTGGTTTTCACGGGCCCACCAATATTTCCTCCTCAATTTTCTCCTCACAGACATTCACCCTCTCTCGCTCTCTCACTCGCCAAACATAAAAAATGACTTTTACATCCATATTTATCTCAACACACAAATTTGACATTAATACATGACAAAGCAACTAATTAACATGCAACATGGGGGATTTTACATAGTAATTGGTTTTCTGAACTTGTAGGTGTTGTGGAGTGTGGGCAATAGTCGTGGAGTGAGTACTTGCCCATATTTATTTACAAAACTTCATTAAGTGCCTTAAACTCTTTGTTGTGTTGTGGAATGGTTAGCATTGTACTTCTACTCTAACTTCAATCCATTAGCGTGCAAACAAAATCGCAACAGTGCAGTAGTTGACTGGGAAAGCACGATGTTTGTCAGTTTGTTTAAGGTGGTGGTTGACATTATTATTTCTATCATTTTACAGCTAAAAAGATAAAAAAAGGACATCAAATTTAACCCCGCAAGCCAATTACTAGTTGTGAGAACCATAAATATGAAACAGTCAAACCCTAGGGGCTTAGAGTTCTCCATTCACAGAGAGGAAGACCAAATGAGCTAATTGATGGGGGGTCGTTACCCAAACCTATCATGGTTAATTCCTAGTTGTCGAACTTTTTCCAAAAACAAAATTTGTGGATCACATGATATGCTGTATCACCTTAACCAAGGATGTCAGATTGGGGAACGAGCCAATTGTTGTGTGGATGCACATGCATTTAAGGCGAAAGAATAGAAGATGTCCTTCATTGGCCATTGGAGCCAGATATGCGGTGACGGGCTAAGGCAATCAGAAAATTATAAAAAAACTAATATAAACTATGTCAAAATAAAAAAAAATTCAAGTAATGACTTAAACTAATGCAAGTAAGCCGATCTTATATGTCACTCTACACAATGACAGGAAAAAAAAAACTTTAATAAATGGTATGGTGAACCTATGCCCTCATCACGCAAACACATAAAGAGCTCCATTCCTCACTCCATAGACATGTTCATGTCCGAGTAACGCTAAATATGGTTGGTGTGTACATGGTTAGAATATGTGTGATTTGGAAAATAATTACTAATTTATATATATTTTTATATATATATATATATTATATATATATCACTTCTGAATGCACCAGCGTAATTATTGCATATAGGATACTAATTAATAATTAATGATTTGGGGCGAAAAATTATCTGCCTTTCTAAAATTCTAGCCAACGAAATGGATCAAAACTTTCCTATCAAAGGTAGATGAAGATTGTATGGTCCAGCCTTTTCCTTTTGGTGAGGATATATGAGTTGTGATAATTTTTTCCATAATTTGGGATTTATTCCAGTATAGATCATGTAGTGGGGATCGTTGTTGTATGTTAGTATCAGGATGATACAACTAGCGTTTGTACTCAGAGGTGCAAAGCAACACCGATAGGATATCAAGGCCCGAGTTAAATTTGATTAACCGAAATATTGTGGTCGTCCAGCTAAACTATATCATAATAGCAACATAGGAGGGGCTATTGATTTTAAACAATACTAAAACATATTACAATGGACGTCAGGAGGTCCCACATACCACATCATGACTACACTAGCACACATTGTAATGATATGGATATCGGATTTTTTTGAAGTTGTGCACAAGCCAAAGTTCCAATATGTCAACAATGTCGATATTGCGATATCACATATTACTCTTACTTGGTTTAACCTCTGATGCACTGGATGTGATATTTCAATAAAACCATTTTGATAAACCAATCAGGTTTGCAACATAACGCAATCAGAGCTTTGGTCTTATTGGAGGATCTTATCACAGGTTTTAACATAACATGCTTGCAAAACTTGTGATAGGAAAGTTCTAATGCACGGATGCAATATTAGATTTTAAAACATTATAATAAGGGCAGTCAGGTCTGTAGAGCATATTGCAATCGGATATTAGGATTGATCGAAGGATATTATGGGAGGTCTGATTCGAAAAGCTTCGATAAAGGATGGATGCGATTTAGTAATTAAATCATTATTAAAATAAGTGGGGTCTACAATTCATATTGCAGTCATAGATTAGGCCTTATCGGAGGATCTATTTGGAGGTCCTATTCCAAAATATGTAATAAAGGGTGGATACGATTAAACATTTAAATTCATTATTATATCACATTGAGTTCACATATCAAAATTTTGAGAAAATAACATATCAGAGATCGAAGTTCTTGGGTGGAGACATATAACAAAACGTCAATATGATTTCTCCGATTTGGTTCTAAATATTTAGCCGATATGATCTGGACATAATTTTGAAGTATTTTCGGTTTTAGTTTATGGAGAAATTGGTTCTAGTTATAGATAAATCAAAGACTTCCTCATCCTTGGTATTCAGAAAAGAATCTTTGCAAGAAGGATGGCTAGAGATTTATTGGAAATACACTAGCCCCTATTAATTCATAATATTGGGTTCTTGAGTTCTGATAGTTTCTATAGGATAGTTTCATTGTTTACAAAATATATCCTCTGATCATTACCAATTCTCTGATTGTGCCAATCCTCCGATTCTCCGATATTTGTCTCACCTCTCACCTCTAATCTTCGATATAATAACCAAATTTATATCAGAATTGTTATATCGGGGTTTTCTAATCAGTAGTTATCCTTTCAAATCCTTGATATGAAAACATCGATGTGAAACCTCCGATAATTCTTCCTTCCTATAATTCTAAACTTCTATGTGCTATAAGCATATTAGAGGCTCTATTTTGAAAGCCAGTCGGCTCGGAACGGACTCGGCTGAGTTGGTCCGAGCCGACAAAAAAAATTATGACCCGACCTTCGAATCAGTTTGGCTGATCGAGTTAAGACTAAGTCGGCCGAGTCATTACATGACTTGGTTGGCTCGGCTGAGTCCATGTTAACCTGGCCGGGTCACTTCCTGTGGCCAAAAAACCATAAAAACATAATTTTTTTATATTTTTTTTATGATTTGGGTGAGCGTTCGAGACTCCAAATTGTTTTATTATTTGGTTAGTTGTCTTTGAGGTCCATTCCCCTCTCCCAAATCCTGTTTAACCCACTCAACTCCTCTCATTCTCTCACAGCCATTTCATGCATTTGAGTGAGAACTTCTATGAGAGTTTGTGAGGAGTTGTTGAGTTTGTTTTTGGAGCAACAGTGAGGAGTCTTGGGCAAGCATTGTAGCTAGAGTGAGGAGCTTCTTGGGCAGCCATTTGGAGTAGCATTGAGGAGTTTATTTCTTGGAGCAAGCTTGAGGAGGTAGTTTGTGCTTGGAGTTATTTTTTTCACTTGTACAAATCTATTTTTACTTATTAAATTTTAGGTGCATATCTAGAAATCCTAAAGAGTGTTTTTTGTGAAAGAAATGCACATTGAATCAATGTTTTTTTTTTCCTAGTCAAAAAATGGCACCTAGAGTGAAAGATGTTGCTTGGGCATATGTTGAAATGGTTGATAGTCAAATGCATTGCAAATTTTGCCAAAGGAAAATTAAGGAAGTTCTTGGGGGTATTAATAGGTTGAATCAACATTTAGCGGGGATTAGAGGCCAAATTACTCCATTTACCTCACCATAAATTAGGGAGATTAGGAAGGAATTGTTAGCCAACTTTGAGAAGTTTAAAGAAGATAAGGCTAGGCAAAGAGAGTTAGAGGTTGAAATTGGGAGGAAGAGGGAGATACAAAAAATGATGGCCCAGACTACCAACCCCCATTATGATTTTGAGGGTTCTTCCTCTATCCCTCATACTGATGCATCCAACCCTTTCGGATATGTTCCTCCCTCTTACGGTTCTATTCACGATAAGGGAAAGGGTAGAATGAATTTGAAAAAGGGTGATATCAAAAGTTATTTCACTCCCTCCTCTCCATCAGATGCACATGGTCCTCAACCTAGTAAAAGTCAAATGCAGCCCACTTTAGATGACCATTGGAAGAAAGAATTAAGGGAGACTGTTTGTGATTACATAGCTAGATGGTGGTAGGATGTTGATATCCCCTTCAATGCTTCCCGTTCACCATATTATGAGCCTATGTTTGATGCCATACATGCTACTAGAAAAGGCTTCAAAAGCCCTACTATGCATGAGTTAAGGGGGTATCGTTTGCAGAAATAAATTTCATCCATTAATGAGTATTCAAAATATTTCAAGGACTCATGGGCAAGAACAGCATGTACCATCATGTCAGATGGATGGAATGATCAAAGAAACCGTACCATCATAATCTTTCTTATTTTTTTCCCACGGGGAACCATGTTTTTTAAATCAGTTGATGCATCTGATGAGGTAAAAGATGGGAAATTGTTGTTTCAGCTATTGGATCAGGTTGTTGAGGAGGTGGGGGTGGCTAATGTTGTTCAAGTTATCACAGATAATTCCTCTAACTATGTTCTTGTTGATAAACTATTAGAGGAAAAACACAAGACCATCTTTTGAACCCCATGTGTTGTACATTGCATAGACCTCATGCTTGAAGATATTGGAAAATAGATTGGTTCAAAAGCATTGTAGATCATGCCAAAAGCATAACAAAGTTTATCTACAATCATTCATGGATTTTGAGCCTCATGAGGAAACACACTGGGGGTAGGGATATTATTAGGCCTGCCATCACTAGATTTGCTACTCATTTTTTGACATTGCTATCTATGCTTTCCCAATATAGAAACTTGCAAAAGTTGTTTTCCAGTGACGACTGGAATCAAAGCCAGTGGTCTCACAAACTGGAAGGAAAATAATTGAAAAAGAAAGTTAATGAAAAAATATTTTGGAGAAAGGCAGCAAAGATTGTGAAGCTTGTTGAGCAACTTGTTAAGGTGTTGCAGTTGGTGGATGGGGAAAGATTGGCTATGGGCTTCATTTATGAGGCTATGGATCAAGCAAAGGAGAAAATAAATAGGGCATACAAGGATAAAGTGGCTAAGCATGGGCCCATTTGGGCAATCATTGATGAAAGATGGAACAATCAATTCCATTGCCCTATACATGCAGCTGGGTATTTTTTGAACCCACGATATCATTATAAAGCTAAGGAGTTAGGAGCTTTGAGGGGGGAGGTTAGAGATGGATTGATTGACTGCATTGATCACATGATCCCATTGGAGTCTAATCAGTTGGAGATACATCGACAGGTCACGACCTTCAGCAATGCCTCGGGTACCTTTGGGAAGAACCTAGCAAAGATTGCAAGAGAAGAAGATGAGCCAGGTAAACAAAAATTTCAATTTTCAAATTCTTAATAGTTTTTTTAAATTTTGTTAAATCGTTTATAATTTGAAAGTTGGATATAATTTGTAATTTTGTTGAGCTAACTCATTACACTCCTATGTTTTTTGCGGCACAATGGTGGGAGGCTTTTGGTGGCCATTGTCCTGAATTGCAGAAGTTTACAATTTGTATTTTGAGTCAAACTTGCAGTGCTAATGGGTGTGAGTGCAATTCATCTGTCTTTGAGAGGATTCACACAAAGAAGAGAAATTGTTTGGATCAAAAAAGGTTAAATGATCTAGTGTATTTCCAATACAACCTCCAGCTCAGATGCAACCAATTGCTGAACAAAAGACCTGATTCTTGGCTAACTATGTTCTTGGTAAACTATGTTATTGGCTAACTATGTTCTTGTGGGGGTGGCTAATGTTGTTCAAGTTATCACAGATAATGCCTCTAACTATGTTCTTGTTGGTAAACTATTAGAGGAAAAACACAAGACCATCTTTTGGACCCCATGTGTTGTACATTGCATAGACCTCATGCTTAAGGATATTGGAAGATAGATTTGTTATAAAAAAATATCGTCACCTTGATTATTTGCAGTCAGTATAGGTCTATCACCACCTATACCAGCCTCCTAAGTAAGTCTCAGACCTCAGCTCTTCAAAACAAGCTTTGGAAATGAGAGAAAGACATCAAAAAAGCAATGTAACTCTGGTTCCGCACTTTCTCTCACTTTTGCCTGCGGGCCCACACCTTTTATTCAGAGTACCTGCGTACTTATACGCTCTGTATGTAAAGGAGACGGTGCGTACGCCTGTGAAAGTCAAAAGGCGCAATTTTTATCTTAAAAAACTCACTTTGGGTTAATTCTAGATGTTTCTAGAAGGAATT
>APFE031036192.1:0-29206 GCA_000404065.3 Pinus taeda | reverse complement strand
CAGTATAGATCCCTCATTTGCACATAAATGAAGAGAAACAGGGCCTGCCAATATCACGGTTGGATATGGCCATCGTCAAATTCCGTACAGCCTGCGATTTCTTGGTTTTTTAAATCAGATCCTCTGCATCTAGTGAGGCGATTTTTTGGTATTTTAAGCTAGATCCTCTGCATCCATGTTTCTTGGTTTTTTAAATTAAATCATGTGCATCCATGGTTTCTTGGTTTTTAAAATTAAATCATATAAATTCCTGTTACTTGGTTTTTTTAGTCAGATCGTTTGAGGCGGCAGCATAGATCCCTCGTTGCACAAAATGTGAGAGAAACAGAGCATGCCTTTTGAATATGGCCAGCGTGGAAGCATTTTTGAGAGGAGAAATTCCTGAGAGCCTGCTGTTAAAAGATGGAATTAACGGCGACCCTTCGGAGGTAAGCATAGCATTTTCTTGACTGACTCTATTTTAAAGTCTTTTGTCGATTGCATGTGTGATTAGGAGATTGTTCAGATTCTACTTGCATTGAATTTCTTGTAAAAGTGGGTAAGTTTCTTTCCTAACTTTCTGTATGTTTCCTAAATACTATAAGGGATGGTTTCTTTCTGCATTAGCTATCTCAGGTTTTACACTGAATTATTGATGCAATCTGCATTAGCTTTTTCTTGGTTAATCATATTACATCCAATGGCCTAGCAATGCTCTTTAGTGATTTATTTTATAAATAATATAAGCGATTGTTTCTGCATTAGCTATCTCAGGTTTTGCTCTGAATTATTGATGCAATCTGCATTAGCTTTTTCTTGGTTAATCATATTACATCCAAGGACCCAGCAATGCTCTTCAGCGATTTATTTTATCATTAGTAGCTGAAGCCTTCCAGATGTTGGGGAATCGATTAGTCAAACTTCACCGGTCATGCTGCCTCTGTAACTATAGCTCAGATCCTTGGCTCTCCCTAACTTCCCTTCTGTGGCTCTCTAACTATAGCTTAGATTCCTCTGTTTGTATGTCTCCTCGTGCCCTTCCATATTTTCAAAATAGCATATATTACTCCGATTGAATTTCTGGATTTAAATTTGGATTCAATGTATTTGGTTTATATTGAATTTCTGGATTTAAATTTGAATTCAATGTATTTGGGTTATATTGAATTTCTGGGTTATGTTGGACTTGTAATTTAATGGCTAAATTTTTTTCTATAGGCACATGCGGACCATATGGATTTGATTTGGGTCACCCTTTTATCCTCTCCAGCTCCCCCATTTGGGTCACCCCTTTATCCTCTCCAGCTCTCCCAGACACCCTCCATACTGATGCAGAGGTTCAGTATCTAATCCGATCTCACCCACGGCCAAATTAGCCTATATATATGAGATTACATAAAACCCATAACTATTTTTTTATTCATTATAATTTGGTAAATTTTCTCAAACACTGGGCTCTCTCTGTATTTAATTATTTTTAAATTTTTATTTCATGATATATTTTGTTGGCATTAAAAATTTTTAACAAAAAATTTGTGAAGTTCATCAAAATACTTACATAAAAAAGCATTTAACCATTTTTAAGGATCAGATATTGTTCGCCTCCTTTTGCTTTTGAAACACTAAAAATAGTTGTTCACATGATTTGGGACTGTATGCTTGGCTAGAAGCTTTCAACCCAGGATTTCAGTGTGATTATTACCATTGCCCCACTTCAATTTGAAATGTTTCACTGCTTCCAATGAACCTGCCTATAGTACTCAATTCACTCCAAATAGTAAAACGCGGTATCTATCTTTTAACATTGTGAATTTTCTGTGGGGATACTCACAAATTTCATTGTCATAATTAGTTAGATTAAATTTCTGGTTTATATTTTGATTTTCTCTCCAATCACTTTCGACATCTTGTAATTTTGTATTTCCTCTCCCTCAACTTGGCTTGTAATTTTGACTCGTTTGATTGTTTGGGAAGGAAATGAATAGAGGCTTTGAGTTGTCACTCTCACTCTCATTCAGTGTTTGTCGTTATTATGATTATATTCATATAAATTTCAATTTCTCCCACTCATTATTGATGGATATTTTCCCTGTATTAAAAAAAAATGGTGAATACATTTGGGATTTCATAATAATTACATGTGTTGGAGACTTGTACACCCTTACCTTTACCTTTACACTGTGGTGGAGACATTTCCAACTAGATTATATATTATGTGGTGGAGACATTTCCAACTAGATTATATATTATATTCCACAGCATAAATACATGCAAGCAAACTTAATATACTATATTACACAGATATATATTATATTATATATAATATACTACAAATATATGCATACAAACTTAATATATTATATTACCCAGCATAAATACAGAGTAGTGGGCTTAAGGTTGGTTGTTGAGTCTCCTGAAACCGTTGTAACCTTGTAAATATAATAGATTCATCTATCAAAGGTATTCTTGATTGAATATTGGATTTCTTTGTTTTCTTGTATGTCCATTCATTAATAATTTATATGATAGTTGAATTGAGGCTTCTGTGATCCATAATAGTTGAAAGAATAACTTCAACTTATATGATAGTTGTGATGAGTTTGATAATAAATAAAATTACAGTGATAATTGTGATGATTTTGATAATAAATGTATTTATTACTGTGTTTTCATTTTTTTACTAGTGAGAAAAAATGATTTTGATAATAAATTTATTTAATGTTGTATTTATTTTTTTACTAGTTTGAAAAAATAATTATTCTTTTACTTCTAATTTTTAAAGCAGTCAAACTCTCACTGTTTGCATTTAATTGATTACATTTTTTTAGTTTGATGAGTATGTCTAAATAGGTTGTAGGCTATATGGCAGTAAGATGACTTATATTGCATGGGCATATCATGGTTGCAGAAACACAACGTAGAGCAAATGGTGCAAAGGTAAATTCAATGCATGATATGAATTTTCAATCTATTCATTGCCTTTCAGTTATAAAATTAGGCTGGTAATTTTTCATAAACTATTAAATTTGATTCTTTATAAAGCTTTTGCTACTTTACAAATAAGGCATAGATGACGATTAAATTTTAATAATTATTTTTTGTTTTTTTGGCAGATGATAAGAAAGGACATGAATATACAAGCATGCTAGGATAGATGAACTATCTACATGTCATTATGAATTCATTATGTTATCGTGACCCAAAATAAATTGGCATTCATTTATTTTTCATCTTCATTATGTAATTACTCTAAAACCACTATAATAATAAAAAGTATTGTTTTGTTTGAAAGGGCTAAAAGCCCTTTCTCATTGCTCTTGAGGATGGACCATTGCTCTCAAGGATTTGTGTCCCTCTCTCCACCTTACTTTTCCATTTACTTTTATTTATTTATTTTAGAACTAGATAGTTTTAGTTTAATAGATTGTAAATCAAAAATATCAAATAATGCATCAATATAAATAATAATAACATGTAAATTGAAAATCTTAAATTTTAGATCAACTAGAAGTTATGTAAATGCATTCGATTTAATCAATATTATATTTTTGTAGGCATGGTTTTTTGTGATAATTGCACAATTTTTCGATGCTTGTTTAGCGGTTCAATTTGTATATGATCAAGTTGTATGTCTTTATTGTATGTACATTGATTGGTTGGTGTATGTTAGTTACAATTATTTTTGTATGCCTATTGAGTGATTGAATATCTGTATGATGAAGTTGTATATTTTTATTGCATACAATGATTGATGGGTTTTCTATTACTTTGTGATGATGAATTTAAATGCAGAATTTAGTGTAATGATTATTGTTTGAATTTCATTTATTTGATTGTGTTTTACAATGAATGGGTGGCACGTTAATATATATTTTGAAATGTGTGAGAATTTTCTTTGTTAATACTTGGTGCTTGGTATCTATATTATGTTTGTGCATTCAAATTTTTTCTATGTGTGTGATGACAAAAATTTGATATGTAATGTTCAATGTATTTGTGTGTCTTTACAATGCTTTTTCTGACGTGTACTTGTGACTGTGTATGAGAATGGTTGTTGTTTGGCTTTTTATTTACATAGTTGTGTATTTATAATGAATGTGGATGACATGTTTGATATGTACTTTGTATTTTGTGTGGCTTTTCTTTAGCATATGGCTTGATTTAGTGTCTACATTAATTTTTTATGTTTGGATATTTACAATCTTCTATGTATGATGATAAAAATTTCATATGCAATATTTGTATGTATTTATAATTTTGCGTGTAGTACGAAGATTTGATGGGATGTTTGTATGATTGTGTATTTGCAATGCTTTTGATGTTTGAATGTTTGTGCATTTGCAATGCTTGTTATGATTGTGTGTTTGTATTGCTTATTAGATTGTAAATTAAAAGTATCAAATAATGCATCAATATAAATAATTATAACATGTCAATAGAAAATCATAAATCTTAAATCAACTTGAAGTTATGTAAATGAATTTGATTTAATCAATATAATATTTTCCAACCATGGGATTTTGTGATAATTGCACAATATTTGGATGCTTGTTTAGTGGTTTGATTTGTGTATGGTAATTGCAAATTTTTTTGTATGCATATTGAGTAATTGAATTTTTGTATGATAAAGTTGTATGTTTTTATTGTATGCATTGATTGATGTTTTTTTCTCTTACTTAGTCACGATGAAGTTAAATGCAGAATTTAGTGTAATGATTTTGGTTTGAGCTTCATGAGGGAGATATCGGTGATTTAAAATCAGAGTTCGGATGAGGGAGATATCGGTGATTTAAAATCAGCTCTTTTTCTCGAAAATTTCGTGACGACGAGAAAGTGGAAATAGATTGGTGTGCTAGCCAAGAACCTGTATGCACTTGAGGTACAATATGCATGCAAAGCTTTGAGGAGCAAGGCAAAGGCTAGATACTTGGTGGTTGAGAGGGAGAGTAAATTACCTCTTAACATGTAGAGCAAGAAGAAGTCTCAGACAATTGCGGAGGAGCCACGATTGGTGCAGTAGCTTCAGGAGGTTACGGAGCAGCCACAACAGGGGAAGCTTAGTGGAGATCGGGTAGAGACATCTACTCATGCAGAGAACTCAAGTAGGGGGGAACTTCGAGGTAGGTGGACAAAGGGATCACATGCAGTCATACCTCCAAGTAGGAGGTGGGGCGATGTGGAGTTATCGTCCCAAGGAGGAGGGGCAGGATCCTTGAGGTACCCAACCTCTTAGATGAGACCTTGCTATAGGA
Source organism: Pinus taeda (assembly GCA_000404065.3). Taxonomy (NCBI): domain Eukaryota; kingdom Viridiplantae; phylum Streptophyta; class Pinopsida; order Pinales; family Pinaceae; genus Pinus; species Pinus taeda. Next base: position 23,975 of record APFE031036192.1, on the reverse strand, counting down.
GCCCCGATGTGGAGTAGCAGGAACTGACTGATTGGGTAGAGACAAATGCGGATGGAGCGGCAAAGAGAGCGATAGTGCATGGAATCCTAGGACAGCGTATAAATAGCAGGTTGCAGCAATGTGAGAGGCACAAGTGTTTTGCACAATGCTAGGTGGCACAAAGAGGTGTGCAATGGTGCGAGATGCATGGAGATGTTGCAGTAGTGTAGATGTCAGAGAGGGAGCACTTGTTAGCAGCAGGTAGAGCTTCAGCATCAGAGTATGTTCCTAGCCCAAGAGAGTGGTCAGTTGGGAGTGTTTTTGTTCCAAGTGTTGTTGGAGCAAGTGGACCAAGTAGATGTGTTGCATGCGGAACATTCCAGAGTTATAGGATCAAGTTCGAGAGGAAGCCTTTCTTGTTGAGAGGGAGTGTTGAAAAATGTGCAACAAGAAATGTTAAATTTAGAATGTGCTAAAAATAGACCTGCTAAAAATAGCATGTCGAAAAATAGCAGTTTGGCCAGTAAGGTCATTGGCCACATTGGGTGAGAGGTGAAACTGCTAAAAATAGAAAGTTCTAAAAATAGCATTTCTGGGTCCCTTCCTACTTATAGCAATCCCTAGTCTATCTGTAGGAAGTAAAATTAATTTTTGTCTTAATAGCAATTGGAAATATTAATTAATTAATTCAGTCGAGTTAATTAGTTAAGAAAATTCGAATTTGAAGTATTTGTGAGCATGCACATGAGTTGTCCCGTTGATTAATGAATTTATCCTTAATTTCCTCCACTGGTTGAGGGAATAAGTATGAGTTCTATAATGAGAGAATCAGTTGACTTAGTTCTAACTAGTCAAGTCTAGTTAGATTATTTTAACAAGTTGTTAAAATAATAAAATATAGTTTGTTAATGCTTGCATGCATGTTAGAACTATTATTTTAGGTCACTAAGAATTCACTCATGGGTAATTGTTGCATGTCAGTTATGTCAGAGACCCAGTTGAGATCAAATGTGGGGCAGTGTACTATCAGATGCTTGGATATTTCTAGTAAGTATTCCTTGCATGGAGAAGGATCTATTATAGGAGATTGGAGGACTTGTGGCCTATATATTGAGGCCTAGGTAGTGCATGATTTTCATCTTCTGATTGAAGATCGTCAGAGTACAAAGAGAGCAGGATAGCTATTGAGTTGATTCTTTTTGTATTGTGAAGAGGATTCCACTTAATTGATAATACATGGTTGGGTTTTTAAGCGGGTGCTTTCCCCTGGATATATCTTGTGTTATGTATGTTTGATTTCTCCATATTAGTAATATGTGTTCTTATTGATGTTTCTCATGGTTCATTAAGCTTCCGATAAAATGTTTATAGAAGTAGATCAAGTTTTTTGCTTTAGTACATTGCATTACCGGGTTGATCTACAGGTGGGAAATTTCTACATGGTATTAGAGCTAGTTGATTTATAGAAAATGTTCTCCATGGTATCAGAGCTAGCTGATTTGTAGAAAAATTCTACAAAACTCTCCAAGAACTAATGGGGTATATGGAAATAGGTCTCCTGGTGGGTACAGGTAATAAAGAGAATGCAGCACCATCTAAGGAGTTCAATGCATCTGACAGAGGACAAGGACTTCGATATGAGGAGCAAAATAAGAAAGAAGGTTGGAAGCCTTTGCAATGTTGGACTTGTGGAGGAGAGCATCATAGGGGATATTTCCCACAACATCTGGGTGGTAGACCATGGATCTATAGTGCTCAGGAGGCACAGAAAGTGGGCGATGTTGGGAAGAGTATTCCTAAGATCTATGCAGCACTAGATAATAGACACATAGACCATTAAGCATCTATCATTGACATGGATGGTAATAATTTTTATCAAGTTGTTTCTATTTTGATTGACCATGGATCTAATTATAGTTATGTTAATCCTGACCTGGTGGATAAGTGTGGTTTGAATAAAGAAGTGCATGCAAATTCTTAGTTAATGTAGTTGGCTATAGGTACAAAGAAGTGGGTTCATCATTGGGTAAGAGCTTGTGCATTTGATTTGAATAGTATGTGTACCTCAGCACATTTGAATGTATTACTGTTGTGATCATATAGTATGTTGTTTGGCAGGGATTGGTTGTACCTTCATAGAACCAAGGTGTATTGTTATGACAAATCCATTGAATGCTTGGATGACAATGGAGAATAAAGAGTCTTGTGAGGTAAGAAGAAAGCAACGGTAGTTAGAATGGTGATAGTTATGCAGGCCAAGCGTAGTCGTAGGAAGGGTGTGTGTTATTTGCAGTGCACATTTCTAGTGATAAATGTAAGGAAGTTGAGGATGCAGATGTTTTGAGCAGGTACCCAGTTCTACATCAGTTTTAGGATGTATTTCCTGTAGATATTTCAAAGTTTCCACCTCACAGGGAAGTAGACATTTCTATTGACTTGGTGCCAAGGGCAACTTCGGCATCAAAGGCACCTTACAGGATGAGTACACCTGAGTTGGTAGAGTTGAAGCTATAGTTGAAGGAAATGTTGGACAAGGGATACATTAGGCAATGACTAAAAGTAGTTAAATCAAGTGACCATCAAGAACATGTATCTGTTACCGAGGATTAATGAATTGCTTAATTAGTTGAAGGGAGCGACAGTGTTCTTGAAGCTTGATTTGAGAACCGAATATCATCGGATACGCATTAAAGAAGAGGACATCTACAAGACAACTTTCTGAACCAGGTATGGCCATTATGGGTTTGTTGTAGTTCCATTGGTTTAACTAATGCTCTAGCTACCTTTATGTTCTTGATGAATAGTGTGTTGTGTCCGTATTTGGACAAGTTTTTTATTGTGTTCTTTGATGATATATTGGTATATTATAAAAAATGAAGAAAATCATGTCAAGATTTTATCTGCAATTTTGATATTATTGAGAGAGAATCAGTTGTATGTTAAGCTCATCAAGTGCAGATTCTTTAAGACTGAGGTACACTACTTGGGACACGTGGTTTCTAAGGATGGCATAGCAGTGGACCCAGAAAAGGTAAGATCTATCATGGAGTGGGTAGTTCCCGGGAATGTGGATGAGGTGAGATCTTTCATGGGGCTAGCAAGTTATTACAGGAGGTTCATCAGGAACTTGCAGATTTATTATCTTATCACAACATTGCAAATGAAAGGTAAGAGGTTTGAATGGACAGAGGAGTGTGCGTCCATTTTTTAGCAACTCAAGCAGTTGTTGACACATGCATGAGTGTTAAATATTGCCAATGTGGACAAAGAGTTTGTAATATGTACATATGCTTGTAAGAGAGGAATTGATGGAGTCCTTATGTGGGATGGACAGGTGGTATGCTATGAGTCACGGAAACTAAAATAGCATGAGAAGAACTACTCGCTACATATCTTAAGTTGGCAGTGGTCATACATGCATTGAACATGTGTAGGAAATATCTTCTTGGTAGGAGGTTTGTATTGATGAGTGATCATAGTGGTTTGTGGTATCAATTTAACCAACCAAATTTGATTGCAGGTAGGCTCAGTCGCTGGCCATGATCAGTGAGTTCGATTTTGAGATCAGGTATATCAAAGATAAAGACAACAAGATCGAAAATGCTCTTAACAGGAGGATACATGTAAATCACATAGCAGGTATGAGCTCCTACGGGATGGATTTACAAGATAGGATCTTACAAGCAGGTCAATAGGATGTCAGGTATCTGGAGATTGTGCACAAGTTGCAGCAGAGTTCAGCTAGTGGTACAAGTACAGGTTTAGAGACATGATATATGTGCCAGATAGTAGTGAGCTCAAGAAGGCGAGATTGAGGGATTTTCATGCGAAACCATCTTTAGGTCACCCAAGATATCAGAAGATGCTAACAGCAGTGCCGAAATTATATTATTGGCCGAATTTGAAGTGATATGTAGCAGAGGTTTTGGCTAGGTGCTTGGATTTTCAGCAGATGAAGGTAGAGTGTAAGCATCCATGTGGGCTTCTATAGCTGATTCTGATTCCAGAGTGGAAATGGGAGGTCATTTCCATGGAATTTATAAGAGGTTTGCCGAGGACAGTGAGACAACGTGATTCCATCATGGTAGTGGTGGGCAGGTTGATAAAGGAAACACACTTCATTACAGTGAAGTCTACATTCTCAGCGAGTGATGTAACACACATCTTCATCAAGGACGTGGTCAGATTGCATGGTGCTCCGAATAATATTGTGTCAGACAGGTATGTGAAGTTCACTTCCAAGTTTTAGAAGGATTTATTTGCGGGTTTGGCTACAGAGTTAGCCTTCAGTACATCTTATCATCCACAGATAGATGGGCAGACAAAGAGGGTCAATAGGATATTGGAGGACATGTTGAGGACGTATGTGATGCATCAAAAGTGGAAGTGGAAAGAGTACCTTCCACTGGCAGAGCGTGCTTACAACAATGGGTACTATGAGTCACTAAGGATGAGCCTGTTTGAGGCGTTGTATGGGAATAGTTTTAATACTCCCATCAGTTGGAGTGATCTGGTGAACAGGGTGTTGATTAGACCAGACATGTTGGAATACATGGAGCGAGGAATGCAGGTAATCAAGAAGAATTTGAAATTAGCACGGGATAGACAGAAGAACTACGCAGATCAAAATAGGTTGTTCAAGGAAATTCGAAAAGGAAATGACAAATTCTTTAGAAAGGAAAAATGGTATTTTGGCACATTTATTTATGAAAATAATGGAAAATGAAGAAAATAGAGGCCTCAATAATAAAAAGGCTTCCTAGGATCAGTTCTCAGACTTTTGTCAGTTCAATTTTGGATCTCTCTCTCTATTCTCTTTCTCTCATACTCTTGGACACATACAGTATTTTTGGAGCACTCTTGGAGGAGTGTGGCATACTTAGAGTTTTGGAGAAAGAAGGCAAAGGAAGAGAAGGAAAGTACAAAATGAAATTGAAATTAGCAACTACATCGGGTTTTGCTTGCAAGTACTGAGTTGCATGTATGTTTTCATCACTAGTTTTGGCATGCATGGCATATGCATGTGGTTTATTGGTCATGATTTATCATTGGCATGGATGTTTGCCTATATTGACAGTGGAGTTTCCTAACCTTGCCATTTCTTGGATAGCCATAGTGTTGTGGGTTTATTTCTTTACTTTTCTAGTTGGTCCTCATGTTTCCTTTAGCTTGGGTTGAGTTACTAATTCCTAGAAGCGATGGTTAGATAAACACTCTAGAAGCCCAGTAACAGCTTGGGTTGAGTTACTAGTCCTGGAAGCCTTGGTTGGAAAAACACTCTGGAATCCCTTGGTGGGTTGAGTTACTAGTCCTAGAAGCCCTGGTTGGAAAAAGCGCTTTGGAAACCCTGTATTAGCTGTGGGTTGAGTTACTAGTCCTGGAGCCTTGGCATGAACAAATGCTCTAGAGCCCTGGGAGGCTTGGGTAGAGACCAATATGGCAATGGTTTCTGATGTTCGACCGTGAGGTGGAATCATTGTTGAATGGGTTGAAGTGGTGATCAGAACTTAAACCAGAATGCAAAAACTTACATATATAATCATAAACATAGAGATGTAGCATAAAAACACTTCATTTCATTAATAGAAAAATATTGAACTATGCTTACAAACAGAATGGAAATAAGATAGCTCGGGCGATGGTAGCTTATCTCTGAGAAGAGATGTGGCGGATACACACCTCTGAACTATGTTACAAGGATACCAAAAAGATATTTAATTGAAATTGTGATTTATTCATTGTTAGAAAGTGTTAATTCATGATTTAAAAACACCATTAAATACATAAGCATGAAGAATTGTTAAGAAATTTTGTAGCATATTAGAATATCAAACCATGAGAAGAAAAGTGATGCAAGAGATTATTAACGGAGTTTGGATATCTTCAAGCATACATCTTCGGGCCCTGGTCTTGAATGGGGAGGCCTTTATATTAGAAATTCAAAGCCAAAAAATACATCAAAGCTACATCAACAAGATCCCTGGCTGGTCTAGTTGTGTTCTGCTCAACCTTAGAAATCCGACGCAACATACGGCTCAGAAAAAGATCTCTTACAACTCCTAGAATAAACCAACAAAGTTCTGCCTCAAAATCCCCAAAGCTACACTAAAACTCTTCTCTGTTGCACAACATTTCTCAACTCCTCTCTACGCTTCATGGCATTACATTACATGTATATATAGTGTTTATGACTAACCTTAATGGAAAACATAGCAATGTATTAAATCACATTTCTCATTGTTATAACCATATACAATATTGTTTAGAACCACACCATATATTACATTCAGTGCAATGGAAACTATGCACATATCAACCATATACTATGTTTTAACTCCGACACATTTATATGGTTTCCCCAAACTTAGTATATAGTTAAAACCAAAACCAATCGTATGTGAATGGTGGAGTGGTGGAACTATTGCGGTTATGGTGGAACTACGTCTTAAACATAGCATAGCAACATAACCTATTGACATGTGCACAAAAGATTACATAACAAATCGCATATTATGGGCGGTCGATAGAGCTGCAGACCGTGGCATTATCGTTGAACTACGTATTAAATGTAGTAGAAAATTCTCGGTGGTGATGGAATCACATTAGAGCCTGTGGAAAGAACGTTACATCCACATCAAATATAGTATGTGAACATGGTGGAGTGGTGGAACTGCGTGGCAAGTGTGAACACAGTGGAACGGCGCATCCCGTGGCATCCAATGGTGTTAAACCATAAATTTCTTTAACCGCTACATTTGTTGTTTGTGAGCATCGCTTACCATATGATTTCACACTTTAATATTAATCCACCACCATAGCTTCATAACATATGTCATTGACATGGTTTATAACATATGCCCCATTCCATTGTTTTATAAATCAAATGCACATTACATGTTTAATATATGTTATGTGTGCATTTTAATATATGGTTTTTGTTTTTAAAAATGACATTTTAATAGATACATGCCATCACCATGTAAAAATCACCTTTTAACCTATTATTTCACCTTGCAACCAAACTTGAGATATTACCACTATAACAAAGCTAGAGATCTACCACTGAGTTAAACGTGTATGTTTGCCATGTGTCGAGCAGTAAAACATTGTTTCGTCTCAAACTTCCACAAGCAATTCCTCATTCATTCAGAGGTCAAATGCACCTGTTCAAGTTGCATTGGAGTCGTTTCAACGAGATCTACGCAATGGTGTTGCTTCCACTTGAATATAGTAACTTTTAATTTTAGGCTTTTTCTAGATCCTTGATCATCCATTGATCAATTTCGGATCATTTCCTCCCCTCTTAGACCTTTTGGACCACCAAAATCCTAAAGTTCCATAAGACCAATGTGGGTTCCATTTTCCTACTTGTCCGGTATCTTTCCACTCTGTTATGAACCTGTACACTTTACTCATCCATGCAATCATCAACAAAACACACAAACTACAGAATATATCAAGTCCTTTTCCATCCACATCTACATTCATATTTGTTGTTAATATCCAAACACCACTAAACAATAATAAACCCATTAACAACATTAAAAGTATTGACATAGCTAAAACCATACCCTACTTTCCTTTCATAGATGAAACAAAAATGAACTTATCACGCTACAAGTCTTGTTGATGTACAATTTTGGATTCCTTAAGCAAAGTTATCTGTTTGTAATTAGCTTTAATGATCCCTTGCTTAAGTTCTTTAGATTGTACAACAACACCTTTCCTAGCATAAGCTGCTTGTTTTAACTGCTCAACTATAAAAACAGATTTATCGCTTTTGTGTGATGAGAATGTACAACATATTCAACTCCTTTTTTGAACAAGTGATACAGATTAGCTTTCCTGTAAAAGATCGCTTTTATATCATATAAATACGGGCTGCCCAAGACCATCCCACGTGTATCTAGTTTTACCACATCACATGTCACCTTATCCTTAAATTGAGAAGTTATTGCAAATGGTAACATGCATTTCTCAGTTACTCACAATTTATGATTTCTTCTCATACAAATTAAAGTGTACTGTTTATGATGCTTTATGGTTTTCAATCCCAATTGCTTAACAGTTATTTCTGAAATTAGGTTAGTTTGAGATCCACTACCCAACAACGTGTCGATCTTTGTATGTTTCATAACAACCCTTATATGAAATAACTTGCCTCTAGAGTTGTTAGAATCATTACCTTTGTCGGATTTACCAGTGATAATCAATGATGTGATCTGTGTCTCATTGCCTGAATCTAACCCTAGGCCCAATGGTTTCATTGTTGCTGCAACCTTTTGCTTCCCTTTTCTAGCCCACTTTGGTTTATTTTTGGGATGCCATTGCCAACAATGATCCTCGTCATGGCCCTCTTTCTTGCAATGTTTACAAGAGATATTTTTCAACCTCCTTCTTGCCGAAGTTTACTTTCTTCACTTTCCCTTTTCCCTTGTTTTCCATTCTGGCTGTCGATTTTGATGATACCCCAACTCCCAAATTACCTGCTTCAATGTAAGTCGCTTGTACTACCACTTCATCCAAGTTAGTAGGACTGAACATAAATACAGTATTGCGAACATACTCAGGTAATCCTCCTATGTCTTTCATTAGATTTTCTTGAGTATACAAAGGAATATCTAGCATCAATGCCTTCTTACAAAACTCATTTGTATATTCCTGCACTGAATGACCTTTCCTTACTTTTAGTCCTTGCCATTCTGTTAAAGATTTTTCCTTATATCCCAATGGATAAAATTGTTTTCTAACTGCAGTAATAAAATCAAACCATGATGGAAAAATCTTACCGATATGCTAAGTGCCTTTCGGTAACTTACTCTGCCACCAGATCAATGTTGTGCCTGCTAAACGAAGCGATGTAAGTCTGATTTTGACTTCATCTTCAGTGATCTATTGCACACCACAGTAGACCTCCATTTTCCTTACCCAGTTGTCAAGATTATCGACATCAAATTCTCCATTGTACATGGGTAACTCAAACTTAACATCGAGTTTCAATAACGGTTTCGAAGTTTCAAGTGGATTCAAGAGAGAAGTGATAGGGTCTTTTTGATCGCCTTCATCTTCTTTTCCAGATTGTGATGTATTTCCTTCTTCATCTTAGACTTTGTTGTCTTAAACTCTCGATCCATTTCTTCGACCATGGCTCACAAGGTCATGAAAGCATCTATGAAACCTGCATCAAATCCAAATGGATAATCACCGCTTCCTTCTTCAGCCATCTCTTGTCCTCAAGTTGTCCTTCTCCTAGAGCCAACCTCTGGATCTCCTGCAACAAGTTATCCTTCACCAAGCTTTGATTTTTTCTTGGTGATCATGCACACTTCAAATCACAATTAACAACAACCTGCTCTGATACCAAATGATCCCAAAAAGATATTTAATTGAAATTGTGATTTATTAACTGTTAGAAAGTGTTATTACATGATTTAAAAACACCATTAAATACATAAGCATGGATAACTGTTAATAAATTTTGCAGCATATTAGAACAGAAAACCATGAGAAGAAAAGTGACACAAGAGATTATTACATCAATGAGTGCCTTAATAGAGCACCTGATCACCATCTATCCAAGACCCCAAGGACATTTTATTTTAATTTTATTTTGTTTTTTTTGACCTAGTCAAAATGTTTACGGAACATTACAACATCTCTACATACTAGGTTGGAGAGTGACTCTCTAGGCAATTACTTTTAACCTTTTATTATTTTTTAATTGGACCCACATGTAAATGTTTACAAACATAATAACCAGTGCAACATCTACCCATAGCATTTAGATTTAATTTTAAAAAGGTTATAAAATAAAATATTTATAAAATATTTTGATTTTGGAATGAGATACCATTTTGGGAAAGTGGTATTGATAAGCATCGTATTGTAACAAAGTCTATTTACAAGTTAATAATATTCATTTTAAAATGCAGGTGAATATCCATGGTTAAGAATCTTGTTATATTTTGTGTTTGTTGTGAGTATTAAGTTTTAATTTAAAAAATGTTATAAAATTAAATTAAAAACAAATATTTATATAAAAATTATTTTGAAATGAGTTTTGGTTTTTGAGTATGTGGTATTGATAAGCCATGGTATTAGCCCATGGTAGTGTAAAAAAACATATTTAGAAGTTAATAATATCGATGGTAAAATGGGGTGAATATTCATGGTTAAGAAATTATTTTGAAATGAGTTTTGGTTTTTGAGTATGTGGTATTGATAAGCCATGGTATTAGCCCATGGTAGTGTAAAAAAACATATTTAGAAGTTAATAATATCGATGGTAAAATGGGGTGAATATTCATGGTTAAGAATTTGTTATATTATAAGTACTATTTTTTTATGTGTGTTTATTAATTAAATTTAAATATAGTTACGAAATCATTATTTTAATCTATATAGTAAAATGGATGTTATATATGATATATTTTAATGTCACATGTATATTATGATTTTCTTTTATTTAAAAAATTGTATCACCATATTATAATTTATCTTTAAAAATCTTTAGCAATAAAAGCTATATAATTTAATTTAAAATTATTTTATAAATGTATCAATTTAATATGTTTCCATTTGAGACATTTTAAATGTCTAATACGAAATACCAACCAAAATGATTTTCTCATGTAATTTAATTTATCTCCAGTTGAATTATTTACTCAAGTAATAATTTGATTTACCCAAAAAAAATCACTCATATAACTTTTAGAATAAAAAACATGCAATAGAAATAAACTAGAAAAATAAATCACACATTGCAAAAATTAATTAATCCACAAACAATTCTCCATTATTTCCATATTTTTTGACTCATACATGTAAAATGAAAAATACAAACTAGAACCTACAACTCGTCTCCCTCATAATTAATTTAACCTAGATAAATTGGCCTCAAGGAAATTTGCCTCCATATGAAGTCACTTTGAAGAAATTAGCCTCCAACAATCAAATCTGCACCCTACAACAACTGGATCTATACCCTACTAGTAATGTGCACTAGAAAAATCCTAGCACTCCAAAAAAAGGTGTTGTCATAATGAGTAATGTGTTGTCCTTGATGGAAACCTACTTGATGAGTTGTCTTTTAATAAAAACATACTTGATGAAGATGTCAACATGATGTGTCTACATGTGATAGAAAGTTTGTTCAAAGGCATCGAATTTCAGAGATAAAGGAATGTTGAGGGGGATGGTTTAATAGGTACACACAAGTTTTGTGAAGAAAAGTTGCATACACACGCGGATATGAATAAGAAAAGGCATGTATAGTTTCCGCACAATGGTATACTAAATACCAAGGGGTTTTATCATGGTATTGACACATAATATTGAGCCCAACAATAGATATTTGATCCCGTCAAAGAATGTTATCAACATTAGTGTGGTTTTGACCTATGGTATTGAATAAGGGATAATCTATATAAGGAGATGATGATCAAAGTGTTTTTTTGTGCAAGTAATGAAGATTTCATAGTTAGATCTTAAGCAAGTGTGCATGTAATGGGCTATTAATGAATAGTTTGATTTGAAACAAAGTATGAACTCGAGAATTTGATGATGGATCAAATCTAATAGATATGAAATGACTATATCGATATTGGATTGACTTGATTTGCAATATTTATGTCTAACGCATGTTTTGTTATGTATGCCAAGAGATGGGCTTTCTCTTAAGGTTTGATGTGCAGCGAAGCTATAAGTTAATATTTATAGATCTATACGTGGGTTCGGTAACCTGAAAGGTGTGTATATACGTGGGTTTAATGCTAGTAAGTTGCGTATCGATTTTCCAATTTGGACAGATCTGTAGGTGGGTTTGATTCCTAAAAATCATGTATACACATGGAAGTGTTTTGTGGAAAGCATATATATATGCTAGGGTTTTGCTAAATGAGATGTTTGATTAGTCTAACCAGTCTTGTTGTGTTTCTACTGCTTGTCAATGAAGTCTTACTTGATGATCTGGATTCAAAAGTGATGATTGAAGTTGAATTGATTGATTGCAGAGTGATGTTGCTGCTAGCTATATGTGATTAAAGATCTGTGATGGTTCTGTGATTATTTCAGAGTAATTCAATAGTTTTGGGAGTAACTAAGTGATTGTTTTAGAATGACAGTGATATGCTACGTCCTTTACCTTGTAAAGCCATCTGGAACTCACCATTGACTTGTCTGCTAGTCTTGGGACTTGTTCCCAAACATTGTTTCTGATAATGGAGTCATGCTCCTCCACCATGGCATCAACCCATAGTAGTTTTTGCACTGCTTCCTCAAATGAGGATGGCTCAATCTCTACACTCTTACTCATCAGAGCCATGTAGCCAGTGTACCGATCTGGCTACCTCCTCTACCTACGTTTTGATGTGAGTGCTCCAACATTCTCTCTAGCATCATGTATCGATATGTTAGCCTCTTTGGTGTACTTCCTTCCATCTATGGAAATATCTGCATGAGTGGGTGCTTCCACTCTCTGCTCCTTTGCATGTGGTTGCTCCACGTCATCCTAAGGTTCTTCCTTTGGAGCTAAAAGCTCTTCATTTGCATGTAACTGAAGCTCCTTCTCAAGGGAACATCTAATGGTCTTCTCTTCATCAAACTTCACATCTCTATGAACCATTATCATCCTATGAGATGTCAATTACACCCAATAGATGTGAGGTGTATCAGTTGATTGAAATAATTTCCTAGTATGTTCCAAGTATGTTAGTTTATCTTATCGATTTTTTTGTGATGAAACTATTTTTTATTATTATTATAACTAATTAGTAGGGGGTAAATCCTAAGTAAAACAGCACAAGGAAATGGGGACTTGGGCAGGTGAGAAATTGGTTTAAGTATTGGCCAAGCCTTGTCTAGCAAGCAGTGAGAGAAATAGAGATAGTACAGAGGTTTCTTGGGGTTGAGCAAAGCATTGTAATCTTCTCATATTTTATGACTAATGCGATATACAAAGAGCGAGGGGTTTTAGCTGTGGCTTTCCTAGGAAGAAATTGTGTAATGTGTCGATTGAATTATTTCTCTTGTATGTTCCGGGTTCTAAGAAGAATTTGGTTTTAGTTGATTGAAATAATTTCCTAGTATGTTAGTTTATCTTCTTTCTCTTGTAATATGTTGATTGAACTAATTTCCTAGCATGTTCTGGGTGTATCTTTTAATGTGAGAGGAGAACCAGACTTCCTCTGAAAAGTAACAATATTGATGCCGGTTGTGTTATACCTTCCATCGTCTCTATTTTTATGTGTATTTGGAGGTCCTTCTCCTCTGTGTATATGGAATGAGGCTCCACTATCTAGATACCACAGATTACCCATCACCGATGTCACCATGCAAGCAATGAGGATGAAATCCAACTCGAAGTGTGAAGCAAGAGCTAATTAAAAAATCAGGAAGGTAGTAAAGATCTTATTGATCTTGATAATTACCTGTGATGTTTATTATTATTAAGATTCTTTATATCTTATTTCTTTAGTTCATCAAGCAATTACCAAAAGAAAGAGAACATAAAACAATAAACGCCAAGTGTAGGCACATGGCAAGAAAAACCCCCCTCAAGGGGAAAACCCAATGAAGATAATTCTTCCTTTCAATAGTATTCTTTGAGACTCTTCACCCTAGACCAATACCAGACCTTCCCTCCACACCAAGTCAACCTCCCAGAATTTCCACCTCTTCGTAATAACTTCGACTATGCATCAACTTACGGCATTGGCAGCGTTCGACAACAACAAAACTTGGAAGACTTCGATCTCCCAATACAGGGCATGAAACAAAGAGCGAGAGAGACACCAAAATTTCAATTTTCCTTATCTCCTTAGACTTCCACAAACTCACATTCACTTTGGCTTCCTAGCAACAAACTTCACACCTTTTCCTAGCTACAAGAGAACTTTGTACTTCTGCCCAACAACAAGAGATTTTCACACTTCTTTCAAGTTGCAAGAGAGTTCGAACTTGATGAGAGAATGATGCTCCAAACGAATTCGATGACCTTCTTTTTATAGGTTCCTTGTGGGGTCGAATAGGGTCCTTAGGCCAACTTGATCTTCTTCTAGGCTGACATGGTGTCGAGGTTACATAATTCATATTTGAATCAATACTTCAACTTTTTACATTATTCAAAATCCCAAGAAGGGTCTCTTTAAATGTGTAATAACTCTATAGATTCATAATAAATACTAGAAGTCCTCAATGGGGAATTTTACCTAAAGCATTGTGACCCAAGAATGAAACCCATGCTTTAATAAGTCACAATAATAATAATAATAATAATAATTATTTTCTTTATTCTTTTGACAAGTACATGACATAATGACTCAAGTACATTATTGAAGACCGAACATAGTTACATTTTCTAATAGAATGCAATGGGGGAATATATAGATCCAAGCATGTCATATAGTGAGGGGTCTAAAATTCAAAGGACCTTCAGGTAATGAGAGATGTGATGATTTTCATTGAGGATGTACTAGAAGCAATAAATTCACGAGAAGATCAATGTGCAGTGATATTTGTACAAGGATTCAACTAGCATATTTGGATTTAATTCAACCCAACATAAAAACTAGAAAATTCCTAGTAAGATTCAATTTATAAAATTCAACATTATAATTTCCTAGTATGTTTCGGGTGTATCTTTTAATGTGAGACGAGAACGAGACTCCCTCTGAAAAGTAACAGTATTGATGTCGATTGTGTTATATCTTCCATCATCTTTGATTACGATGTGAATTTGAAGGTCCTTATCCTCCAAGTCACAAAATAAATATTTGTTGTTGGTCATATGGAATGAGGCTCCACTATCCAGATACCACACACTAGCCATCACCAATCTCACCATGCAAGCAATGAGGATGAAATCAAACTCGAATTTTGAAGCAAGAGCTTGACCTGTTGCTCTTGCCGGCCTCCTTGTAAGTACACTTTTTGGCATAATGTCCCAGCTCGTGACAGTGAAAACATTTAATCTTCGACAAGTCCATCTTCTTATCGCCTTGACTGGAATCTGATTTGGAATGGGATGAATTCCATTTCCCTTTCTTTGCCTTTCCAAATAAGGCATAATTCTCCTAATCGTCATGCTTGGATGAGGTTCCATCTTTCGTGTTCCACTGAATCTCTTCTTGCACCATGTTGGACCACAAATGCTCCCACTCTGGTAGTTTCTCCCTCCCATTTACCAAATCTTCGTAGTTGTGCCAGTTTTTAAGAAGGCCTAGAAGTGCTAAGCTAACCAAATCATCTTCAGCAACTAAAACACCAACACTTCCAAGCTCATCCTAACATTGGGTGAAGTTGGTCAAGTACTTTGGTATTGTTTCCCTTCTCCATCTTGATTTTTCTGAGCTTGTCCTTCAGTGCCAACTTCTTATGATCACTTTTGTTTTGAAACATGTCTATCAAGGCCTTCCACATTGCATATGGAGTCTCCTTACTATGGAGGTTTGAGATAATATGATCTTGAACTCCTTCTAGGATAATCATTCTTGCCTTTGCAACACATTTTCTCCACTCTGTCAGGTCTTGAGCATCAGTTTGCCTAGGAATATCAATGTCTATGAGTTCCTTCAGCTTGTTTTCTTCCAACACTGCCTCCATCCTATCCATCCAAATAATATAGTTCAAACAACCCTCAAGGTCATATTCGAGTTTTAATCCATATAATGACATCTTGTTGACTATAAAGAATGATACTGAAACCAGGGCTCCTATAAAGTAGGAGACACTCTACATAACTCAAGTTAGACCCTCAACTCAAATTAACTAATCCAACTAAGTCAAATTAACTTAGTTAACAAGCTGTCATGTGATATGGAATTACAATTTTATTCTAATTTAATTCAAGGACAAAATTAAATTAGGATTTTCTTGTTGCATTTTCAACAAAGATGCTTATAATTAGGAATCTCCTAGATGAATGATTTACAAGTCCACATATATATAATAAAAATTATTAGCCTTAGTTAGGTAGTTCGTTAGAACTTTGAGCACGTTTCTAGTAAAACTATATTGATGTTTTGTTGGTTGTTTTCTACTATGAGATGGAAGTAATATTGACTTTAGAGGGAACTAGTGGCAAGAGTTTACATGAAGAACTCTACAACTTGACTTAAGGATACATCAATTGATCTAGAAATGATAAAATATACCATTGATGTTAAAGACATGTTATGGGCTCCTAGAAGGATACTTAACAAATTCCTATTCACCATAGAGGTAGATGATGCAATGATTGGTATAGTCAATTATGAAGCAGAATGTTTGATGGACTAATTGATGACATGTTTGATTCAAGACTAAGTGATTTATGATTTAGGAAGAATTCATGAAGCAACTATATGTCTCCATTGATGAAGTATATAGTTGATGCATTGATGATGTTTCCTTCTATAAAGAAGGATGGTTATGACAAGCTTAGGCTTGTGGTCGTTTCTCCCTATTTGAGAGGGGGAGGATCTCCTCCCTGGTTCAGAGGGACTAAGGGTGGAAACCTTGTTCTACACATGTCATGTACTATGGCCAGGAATAATAGTCATAATCCTAGTAAAGGCATTAGCATCAAGAATGGTGGATTGGGTAAGCATGAGGGATGTACATTCTTCAGTCATGTATTGTGATAAATTAGGATTAACATCATAATGGACTTGGAAATGGTCCTATGAGATCATACCTTAGGAACACTCAGGTGGGGTATGTCCTTAATGGTGGTGGTGTCCAAATTTTTACCTCCCAATATTGTGCTCTGATCTAATGGAGAGATAGAACTTGTTATTCAAGGCCTTGCTATTTTTAACAATGTCATCTATGATGATGTAACTCATCATTGATGCTTATCAATTTGAATCCTTTATTATATGAATATTTCAACTTAAGAGTATCCCGTTGTGTCATTATCGATACCTCCCTAGTTAAGAGGGAGTTTTGAAAAATGTAACTAGTGTCGGTATTCATAATGTAATTCAAATGTACCATTGATGTATTTATTATATTATTTATTATTTATTCAAAGAATATTCTTCATGCTTATAGGGTCAGTTGAGTCTAAAAGAGAATTTATTGATTGAAAAGAAATGTAATTGAGTCAAGTCCCATTTGGACTTCTTGTAAGAAAAAAGAAAATTATTTTTATTTTGAGTCAAAAAGTCATAATGTCATCCACAAGACCAAGTCAGCCCTCCTTGGCTAAGTCATCCTTAGAGGCATCTATTTAACCCTCCTAAAAATGTATATATAGATGTCAACTCGACCACTTTGGACACCAATCACTCACTCATCATACTCATTGTTTTCTATGCAAGAACAAAAAGAAAAATCAGGGAAAGTCAAAGGAAAGGTAGCGAAGTCAAAAGAGAGAAAACGATTTATTTCTGCACTAAATTTGTTAACATGTGCAAAGTTTTTGTGATTTCTGAGAGGCTATTACAAGGTTGAAATTTTACCTTCATTGTAGGAAGGATTTCTTTTGTGATTTGACCAAATATTCAAAGATTTGACCAGTGTTGACTTTGACTTGGTTGGAGGTGACATGGAGGAGGCTTATGATCGACCTTAACATTGGTAACCTAAACTGCTTGACTATCAAAGCCTAGGTAGGGTTGTTTCCTAAGGAAGATCATTATCAGCATGATAGAAATGCAATCTACACCAATAATAATTATCATCTAGTCCTAGAGGAAGGAGGTTCTATAAATGTTAGTAAGAAATATGAACCCCATATGATTAATAAAGGATGTGACAATGATGAAATTGTTGGAACAAGAAAACTCAAGGTTGAAAAATCATGTCTAAAATAAAAAATTCCTTCAATAGTAACATATATTTGTACTCTTGACACAGAATTGAACTATAAACAAGTGAATGGAAACAATGACTATTGCATGGTGACATCTCCAACTAGCATGTTGTTTATTGGGCTAAAAGGATAGAAGAAGGGTGTTATTTTTCTGACTATGGAAACTATAAGAATTAAAGGAAGTTATTTATTCTTGATAATTGAAGAAAATATGGACCAAAAAATGAATAATCAATTGTTTGGGGACAAACAATGTTGGGAACGACATGAGGGGGGGGATGTAATGTCCCCTATGGATTAATTTCCCACTGGAGGTCGAAATAGCCTATCCAACTCCGTATGTTATAGTCTTGATTAAAGGGGAAAAACCAATTTTCCAAATGTTTAGGGAAACATTGGGTGAATTTTGGGTCGACTGGGGCAAAAAGGCCTAAACAGGGGGTTTCATTGCAACCCCTCACATTTAAGAAACCCCACGAGGGAATTTATAAATAGAGGAGAGTTAGAATAATTATGGCATGATCAATTTGGATTGGAATATCTCTGATTTTCTTGAGCCTGAGGCTCTAATGGTTTGAAGACCCCTTTTCCTTGTCTAGTTACAGCGGTGAAAGATTCCACCCTAGCTAGTATTTTCTAATTTCCCTGATGAAAGATTCCACCCTAGTCAGACATCTTTCTTTGACTAACTATTTGATCTAGCACATTGAGATGTGGTACTTTGCACAATAATTTGTTTAGTCAAAATAATACGGTGGAATTCATTTTTGGGGGCACAAAAATTCAAGTTGCAGGGTCACAACCACAAGATCACAGAGCAACAAACCAGTCAGGTTGTAAGGTCGCAAGCTAGTCGGGATGCAAGGCTGCAAACCAGTCAGTCCATATGGCCACAGACTAGCCAGGTCATAAGGCCATATACTAGTTGGGTTGCAAACCAACCTAACCACAACACACAAACTAGTATGGTCGTAGGGCTTGAGGAGAGACAAACCAAAGCATTTCATAAAGCAAAGGTTTTTATTGGTTAAGAAAAAGTCTGAGTTGCATGACAGTGAGGTTGTTTTTTGGTATATTTCATCTTTACCTATTGTTGGGTAGTATATTATCATATTCAAACCCTATTTATGGCAGTGAGTTAAACCACAGGAGCACGTTCGTTGAAGGAACAAGGGCTTGAACCTCTATATAGTGAAGTAAGACCCTCCCTAAGAAACAAGCACTATCATAGTTGGATAAGGAAATTACAGTGCAAAACATTTTTTAGGGCACATAGATTTGAGCTGCAAGTTCGCAGGCATAAGGACGCAAAGCACCAAAACAATCGCGTCGCAAGGTTGCAAACTAGCCAGGTTGGAAGGCCACAAACCAGTTGTGCCACAAGGCCACATACCAGTCAGGACGCAATACCATAGTCTAGTTGGTCCACAGACCAACCTAACAACAATGCATAGACTAGTCCAGCCATAGGGCTTGAGGAGAGACAAAATGAAGCATTTCAAACAACGTAGCCTTTTCTTGGTCAAGAAAAAGTCTGAGTTGCAGGACAGTGAGGTTGTTTCATGGTATTTTTTAGTTGTACATGTTTTTGGGCAGCATGTTATGATATTCAAACCCTAATTATGGTAGTGAATCAAACGACAGGAGCATGTTCATTGAAGGAACAAGGGTTTGAACCTTTATACAGTGAAGTCGAACCCTCCCTAAGCAAAAAACATTATCATAGATGCATCAGGAAATTAGACAATGAGTTAAAATTAATGTAGTGGCAATAAATTGAATAGTTTTATGATTATATTTGGATTAGTGGTAAATAGGTAATGTTATTTGATGCATTGATTAACTGAATATTGGTATCACAAAACTGGCGGATTGTTGCTTCTTGGGCAGTGAGTGCTAATTCATTGTGCATTAAGAACTCATATTATTACAAGAGATATTTGTTCATTTTGGATGTATTTATGTTACTCATTGATGCTTATTGTTAAATGAATAAATTTTCACTATTGGCATATAATATGTCTGATTGATTGTAGAAACCCTAGCCAAGATAGAACCCTAAGGGTAACATTACCCTAGGACATTATAGGTCCACCTCCTTATGTCTGTTAGAATGCATCAGGTTCTCAAAGATAAGCATGAATTGCATTTCATTAATAAGATACACATATAAATATAATGTTCATGTGACATTTGGATTCATCTTGCAAGGCCCCTTGAACTCCCAATGACAATTCATATTCACCCTAACAAATTAGTTAGTTCTCCTTCCCCACTTAATATGAAAATGTTCTTGTAAATCCAACCAGAAAGATAATGACAATTTCCAATCAACAAATTTTCTCTCTAAATATGGCAGTTTTGAAATGACCATAAACCAAGTGGCTAGCAGAAGCCAAAGTCTTCTACTAAATGGTGATTTAAGGTTGACCGCCAACTCTAGAACTTGACTCTAAGGCTCAATGGTTCTTGGAACATTTTCAAATTTGGCTAGAATTTGATGCCTACTTCTGATTGGAAGTGCTCACAAATGAAATTTGAAGATGACCGCAAAATGATCATGGTCTTAAGATGGTTGCAAACTACTGGAACTTGGTTCTAAGTATTAGCAATTCATTTCCCAATTTAGTCGGAAGTTGATGTCTTATGCATATTGGAAGTGCTCACAGATCATAAATTGCATATCACCACAATTTTATGTCTAGTATAACGCATAGGTCTTCTACTAAATAGTAGTTTCAAGAAGACCACACACCACACTTATGGCTCTAAATATGGTATTATCTCTAACTCTATGTTTGGCTACGACTACAACTTCTAATTCTTGTTGTGGTTCAAGTTGGATTCTACATGAATGATTGATAGGACTTGGAAATTTGAAGTCTTACAATCAATAATTGATAGTACCCCCCTTTGGAAAACCACATCACCATGTAGATCCTTGAATTCTATAAAGAAAATTGTGCTCCTTACAAGTATATGTAGAACCAATCCAATATTGGTCTTTATGATGTCAATATTAGAATACCCCATGGATCCTAAATCATATCCTCCTCCATAAAAAGTGGCATGCACATATGTCCATAGTCCATTGTGATTGTGAGGATCAACCAACTTATTAGTGAATATTATCACGGGTGCTACTTAAACAAATTGTGATTTCGACATTGATAGACTTTGCATCCTGTAAACAATGTCACTACAAAATGAAGAGTTTCATTACATCAAAATGAAATAAAATTTGTGATCATGTTCGGAAAGGAAATTTCTATTTATAATGAAAGCACATGGTATGCATTCAATGGTTTGGCATGTCAAGGCGAGCTTTGGAGATTTGAAAATTTTGGCAACTATTGGGATCACGATCCATCGCCCACAATATAAGGCTTAAGGCACAAGTAATCAGCATGTTTACCAGGTAGAACTCCGCATAAAACCACTTGAAGGATGAAGAAAATAATATTAGAATAATTTCAATCCCTTGAGAAAAAAACCCTAGCATTAAATGGTCTTTAGAAAAGGGAAGAATCCCAGTGGTATTCAAGTAAAATATGCCTATGTTTTTTGTTTTAGAGCGTACAATGCATATGCTGTAAATTAACAAAATCAAAATCCTTATTTAAATTCTCAATATTGTTAGGACACTCCAAATTTGCATTTCTCTCCTCTAAAGGTAGCAGCGAGTCCAAGAAACTTTAATAATTACAAAGAATCTCAAAAACAACACTTGGAAGAAAATACTTGTGAAATAGCTATGAATACCACCCACAAGAAACTACTCAATTGGATTATCAACTAGTTGGGTTGACAATCCAATACACTCCATGTGGATGATGGTATCCTTTCCCATTGGATATTGTTTCCACCTTTTGATAGCGTGTACCAAAACATAGAGTTCCTTGTTGTAGGTGTGGTACTTGGGAATTACTCGATTGAATACTTTGAAATGGAAGCATACAAACCTTCCTACTTGCTTCAAGACCACTCCAATGCAATACCCACTCACATCTACCTTCACTTTGAAGGGATGCTACAAATTTCATAACATGAGATTTTATGCTTAGCTGATATTTCTTTTTGACTCATTAGAATCCTTCTTCTAACCATTCCCCCACTCGACACTCTTCCACTCATTGTTATGGCATGGAGTGGTGCAACTAATACTAAAAATGAAGCTATGAATTTCCTTCGATATTATGTTGTCCCAACCAAACTGCTGACCTCAGAGACATTTGTAGGAATCATCCACTTCATGATGGCCTCCATCTTGACAAGATCTATCTAAAGCTCCCCTACACTAATCACATAACCTAAATACATCAAATATTGTTGTGGAAATTCACATTTCTTGAATTTTGTCAATAGTTGGTGCTTCTTCAAAGTCTCTATCACCCGCATCAAGTGTGAGATATGCTCCTCCCATGTAGATCTATAAACCAATATATCATCCAAATAAACGATAACATGACTCTAAATAAAGGTGCAATACATCATTCATTATTCTCAAAAGCATAGTTGTTGCATTGCATAGACCAAATGGAATGACTAACCACTCATACAAGCCTTGTTTGGTGTTGGCTTCAGGGGCTTAGACCCGAGTTTAGAGTTAGCTACACTAACCAACAAAACCCTATATCACGGGCCCTTTCAGCAACGATTTGCTTGTGCAGACTGCAGTTTCACCCAAGGTGATATTGGGGGATGCTAGAACTAGGTTTCTACATCCAAAGGGACTATGTAGTGTGGCTATAAGTTTCTTAACATTTTAGGGCTTAATCCGAACTTCTTAAGTCACTATCTGTATTCTTACATTTGTAAAGCATTTCTCTACTTAACAGATTAGCGAACTGTGCGAAACTATTATAACATGTATTATTCAGCATATAAAATAGTATATGAGCCTTTGTGATACAATTACAAAAGAAATATATAAAATGAACCCAAAACAAGCTAAAACACATAAATTATGTGAACCTCCATAAATACATATATTTATGTTCAAATTTCTTCTTTATTGGTCAAGTCATCTCAAAATACAATCTTTCTGACCCTGCACACACAGTTACAGGGGCTTGCACACTCAGCTGCAGGGGCCTGCACACTCAGCTACAAACATACCAAGGTCTCCACGCACATAACTGTAGGATCCTTCCCCTACACCTGACTGTAGAAAGATCTTACAAAAATAGACTCAAAAGTGTTTCTTCAATTCAATACATCCCTAGATTTGCTAAACATCCCTTTATATATGTATTTACCCTTATAATACCATGGTCTACAAAAAATGGGAAAAGTTCAAAATCCTCTAGATAATCCCATCCATTTACAAAAGAAGGGGCTTTGACCTGCCCTAAATCCCCTTTGACTCTTATAACCTTGTGCTGATCGTGCTCTACTCAAAATGCAAGTCTTTTCATGACTCACACTAAATTAGACCTGGGGAGCCCCTACCCAATAGGCCCCCAACAAAAAGATGTGACTCGTCCTCGAGTCACTTATTTGGTATGTCATCGATCTTGTTTTTAGGAATTTGTATGAAATCTATAATGGATGAAGTATTTCTTTGCATTACTCCGCAACTTGGTGAACTTCGTCTATGAGATTCTCTGTAGTCGTCCCTTCTGCTGCAAGGATGATTGTCCTCTAGATTTACTGCATGCTCTTCAGTTTTCTCTCTACTTCTCGGGATAGATGATGGGCCTCATCTTTCTAAAGCTACGTCCACATAGAGATGATTTGTGCCTTTCTTCGTAGCTCATCGATCTATCCCTACAGAAGTGTTCCTTCCTGGAGATGGAAAAATTGTTGCACAGGTGCTAAGGTCCACAACGTGGCTTTAAGCTCGTCAAACTGCAATTTTTTGTCTCTGATCTCTACTTCGATCTTCTATACATGTAGGTCCTCCTTCATCAAGGTCCACACTTCCATTGTATCTTCTAAAAGTTGACTACATTCCTTGACTATAGTCTTGATATGAACTTTAGCAGTTTTGATGGTAGGTTCATGCTCCTCGCAAACTTCTAGTGTCGTTGTAGGCTGTAACTCCATCTAAAGCTTTGTGATATGCATATGTAGTTCAAAGCAAACCTTACCCACCTCTTCCTTTGATTATCTAACTGCTACTACCATTTTCTAAATATTTTCTACTAAATCTACCTCAGCTGGGATCTAGAGCTCTGGAAGCTCATTGCATGCTTTGGTT
>APFE031036186.1:0-21703 GCA_000404065.3 Pinus taeda | reverse complement strand
GATTTCTCTATAATAAATTAACATTATTCATTTCACTATTGCAAACATGTGATATTAGACGTCTCTAGGATTAAAATATAGGTAGATATACTTTGATCAATGTCATTATTGTATAGGGATTTAAACAATACTTTGATTGATTGAATAACTTCCATTTTTTTTATCCTTCAAAATGCTTGTTTATATTTTTGTAAAAATAAATAGAGTGAATGAACAATAATCAATTCACTCATGAGTGTGAGTTTTTTCTAGAGTAATTAAATTTCTTTGTATATCATGACCAAAAACTTGTGTTTCTTCTATAAAATATAGCATTTTAAATTTCTTTGTTTAATTTAAAAAGATATAAAAAATTTATTTTCTTACTTCTTGATTTATAAAATTGAAATCCATATTACATTTGTAAAAAAGATGATTGACATATAGAAAAATAAAAAAATAAAAAACAAAAAAAAAAAAATTGTTAAATATTTTTCCACTTATTCATCTTTTATTATCTCTCTTTTTACTCATTATTCTTCTATGTTCATTTCATTAACTAAACTTTTATGTTCAAAATAAGTTATTATGAGATACAATTGATTGTAAATCACTTCACCCTTAACTTTGGCAATGAAATTGATAATCATTTTTGTTCCCCTTAAATATCTTATATAGTGCTATTATTAAATCAATCTATGTATCACTATGGTCTAGCTTCAGGAATTAGAATTTGGGATACATAATTCATTTGGGATACAATGTTAATGAAATTGATAATCTTTCAATATTTGGTCCCTTTAAATCTCTTATATTGCGCTATTATTAAATCAATCAAGGTATCGCTTTGATCCTCGTTCACCAATTAGACTTTGGGATATTATGTTTTAGAGCATACATTCATAGTCAACACAAATGTATGAGAAAAATTAATGGCCATTCATTTGAAATTATTATTAATTCTTATAAATTGAATAAATTAAGCTTAAATGCAACTAGGAGAATGAGGTGTTTTTGCATTTAAATTGAATTAACTAAATGTATGAATTATGTGTCTAAATTAAAATGAGTATGGAAATTTTAAAGACCTAAAATTTTCTTCAAATTGAACATGGAAAATTTGAAGGATGGAAAAAAAATTCCAAGTTTAAAAATGTTAGAAAATCTTATTAATCCTCAATATTAAGCGAAAAAATGTTTAGCAATATTTTTGTAAGAATACTAAATTTTTTAATTATTTTATAGTCTCTAAATTAGTATAAAATTTAGGTGAATCATTTTTAGAATGAACGGAAATTCGCAAATCTTTTGTTTTTAGAAAACCATGGAAAATTAGCTCACTTTTGAAACATTGGCCCCTATAACTTTCCTTGAAAAATAAAAAAAAAATTCATCTACCTTTAATGTCAATATTACAATAATAAAAAAATCATTTGAATACATTAAAAATATATCATAGATTCATCTTAACCTAGTCCAAAATTATATCATAGATTCATCTTAACTTAGTCCAAAATTATCACCAATATATGATTAGGCATTAAGCTAATTCTATAATATAGCAAATATTCATATAAAAAAATAAAAAAATTCACAAAATTAAAAAAACCTCTATAATTTTTTTAAATAATTAATTTATAACCAATATTTAATAAAACTAAAATTAAACAAAACATTTACTCTCAATTTAACTATTTTTATTTTAACTTATATTTTTTTTATTATATTTATAAATATTAATAACATAAATATATATATAGACATATGGTTAACTTCCATTAAATTCACGTAATATAATGCTATTTGTGATGTCTTCTAAATCTGGTAACTCTCTATTGATATATTGTGAAAATTTTATATAATATTTCTGAGTGAAAGGAGATGAATAAACTAATGGGCATATATCAAACTATGATTTGAACTAAATTCCATCTCATTATATTATTACAATCTCAATTTATTGGAATACATTGAAATCACCCCTATGCAGTGATTATGCCAAATACACGATATAGTCATTGTAAATGGCCAGTTACCAGGACCAACTCTTTTTTAATCAACGAGGACACTGTGGGATTCCACTATTCACTAGCTTGTCTTTGCTCTCATATTTTGGACATCCCTTAATTGGAATATGGTGATTCAATCTTTGGTGAAGTTAATTTAATTCAAATTCACAATTCAAATTCACCAGGCAGATTTTTGGACATTCAATTTCTTATATTAATTGCACATTTCTGAAATATTTTATTCAATTCAAAATATTTTTGGTATGAAGGCGACTGGTTCGTGGCATGATACAACAAATGCAACATGTCTGTCCCGATTGTAGAGGCTGAGACGAGAAAATCAGTGGCAAGGATGAGTGTCACATGGATCATATATTAAAATCAAACCACTATCCTAACCACTCAACTAACTATAACCATAACCATATATTAAATAAAACCACCATCCCCTACCACTCAATTAAACACCCTAATGAGTTGGGATGTCCGTTGAAGTTAAGGCTAAAGCTATGTGGCTTAGAGATAAGACAGGGTTATTAGCATATCTCGAAGACAGGGAACACTCACCAAATAAAGGAAGGGTCAGCTCATTGACTCTGTTATAAACACTTCACTTGGAACAGCCAGATCATCTCATAAAGAAAATCACTAAACTTGCAATTTTCTTTATAAAATTGTAGAAGCGTCGGAGAGAAACAGCTTTCGCTAACAACCACTTTGTAGAAGCGTCAGGGAGAAACAATATTCAGAAAAAGGATTTTGGTAGAGCAAAAGCCTGTCATTTTGTCTTCTGCGTAGAAGAGGTATTCTATATCTTTGGAGTAGCCATTTTCCCTTTATATTTACTTTTGTTAATGTGAGAGTTAGGGCTGGATTATTCAGTTACAATTTTTCTTTGATTTTTATCACTGAGATTGACAGGGTTGTTATCAAAGATTGTTGCGCGTGTACGCCGTTTTCTTGTTCTTAAAGTTCAGTTTGTTCTTTTATGTAGAGTATTTGCATATAGTTTAGCCGAAAATTAGTTTTCTCTGGAAATTCTACGGGGTTCTTAACAACTTCGTCGGAATGTGCTGATTCACTATGCACTGGAAATTTCTTTAACTTGTGTTCACTAGCATTTACATGTTTCGACTCGCGTGGTCGGTGTAAAGGAAACAAAGTTGTTCTTAAGACAAGAAAGTACTAGATGTACACATCTAGAAGGGACTGCTACATGGACAGAGGATAGTCTTTCAGGGTGAAGCTGATGAAGCACCGAACACTATAACTGGGGACATTGTTTTTGTATTGCAATTGAAAGATCACTCTAAGTTCAAACGAAAGGGTGATGATGAAATGGACAATCCTATTGAATATTGATATTGATGGGAAATAATATGATATTGATTAATTAAAAATGAGTACATGTTTATTTACAGATCACAGAGAATTCCCTGCTATACCGATCTCAACTAATCAATACATTCTCATCTGCTCTAGTAAGTGGCTACCTCTGTTTGGAAGGGTCAAGCTTGAATCATCTCTTGACATTCTAACATCATGCGTTAAACTATCATGTCAGGAAGTCACACCCAATATTCAGCTTGAGGCAAGAATCACCTTGGCTCCCTAACGTAATCCGTGAATCTATTGATCTATCCTACGCCTTTGATGGACAGCCTCAGCAGTGAGGTTGAGAGTAAGGTCTGCCCCTCAGGCCCACTCGGTTTAACAGTCGCCGGGGCGCACCACCGTATTGAGGCCAGCAGACATCTCTAACATCAGCCTAACCTGTGATGGTATCAGATGGGAAAACCCATATATGGAAGTAACACCCAATATATTCAGGAATCACACCCAATATATTCAGGTTATGACATGCATTTCCTCAACAAAACTGTCAATACTCATCAACCAGAAACCGACTAATTTCTTCAAACTCTACAAGGGACTAAAACAAGATTGTTCCCCTTCTCCATTACTGTTTATTTTAGTTATTGATGGTCTGAGCATAGGCATTCAGTTGGCTAGAGAAAATAGACTAATTACTAGATGCGAGGTAATAAGAACCACTGGTATTTTACATCTCATGTTTGTCGATGACCTGTTGTTTTCTAGAAAAATAAAGTAAGCAAACTACAAGCATTCCACAACATGATTTCCAGATTTAGGGCGACATCTAGAATTATTATGAACAAAGATAAATCTGTTCTCTGATTACTAGTATCTTGCCTCCAAGTCACTAGCACAATTACTAACACCCATACAAGTAACTCATTCAGAAATTGGGAATATGAAAACATACCAGGAATTGGGAATCTGCAAACGAATAAAATCCAGTACGATAGGAAGCCTGTGGAATGCGCTCCTCTCCAAGCATAAATTGTGCTTAAACTTTGCTTGACAGGTGTTTGTTGAATCATGAATCTATGCTCCTCTCCAACTTAAATCGTTGTCAAACCTTGCTTTGGGCAGCCTTCAAGCACAACCCAGTAAAATTATAGACCCAATACATGACCCATATTAACATCTAATGGCTCTCAATTGAAACTACCAAATGAAATGGTATCAAAGGGTAATTGTGAAATAATAATTTATAAGAACTTGGATCATATGCACAATTAGAAAAAACAACTCAAAAAGAAACTATTGTTTTCTTTTAAATGGGAGCAACTTAGAAACTCCCAAATGTAATGGTATGAAAAGGTAATTTTGGCATAATAAGTAATAAAAATTTGCATCATATGTACAATTACAAAAAACAACTCAAAAAGAAACTGTTGTTTTTTAAATGGGAGTTTCTAAAATGGGATTTAAGTTTTAGCATGAAAGGAAATTCCTCAATTCAACATTCTCAAAATTTTAATTTTAGAAAAAATGAAATTTAAAACATGTGTTGAAAATTTAACAGCCCTTCTTAAAAACTTTTAAGATATTATTCCATTTTTTCTTTTAAATGACAAAAATCATATTTTAAAATTTTTTTTACGCATAAAAATTTCTCCTTACTTCTCTAACGTGCCAGAGGCCCTTTGAAGAGCTCTAACGTGTTCAATTTTGAATGCTATCACCCACTAAATAATGATTAAACATACTATAAACATACTACAGTAACGTGAGCGACACAAAAGCAAGCATTGCTCATGTTGAAAAATTAAAGGAAAGGCAGATAATGGAGAATAAACTAGCGGGCACTGGGGTTTTTCCTCTTTCATGAGGGTAAACAAATTTACTTTTAATTATTAGTTTTGGAGTAAGTATGGTATTTTTCAGTTTTGTTTTGATTATGTATTAGTTGATTTTTTACCAAAAAATTATGTTGTTTATTCATAATTTAACATGGGAAATAGTTTTTTATTATTATTATTTAAATCTATTTATCTATAAAGAGATTGGTTGGGGTCTTATTATAGATTGTTTAGTAACTTCTAATTTATATTATTACTAATTTTTTGTTTTTACTTTTTTTTTTTTTTTACTAAATTTTTTTTCTTTTACTTACCTTTTTCTCCATATTTACCAATTTAAGGTGATTAATTATTATATTACATATTTCAATAAAGTTAATTATATTACAATATAAAAATAAAAACATAGATATATACTAAAAAAAAATAAATATACACATATAAGAAGAAAAGGTTATATAAGCAATATTATATGTTTAATAGTATTTCTTAATTTTTTGTGATAATCATTCAACAATAAAGTGTTTAAATTAGTTGCTTTATTTCTGTTATAAAAATCTTTTGTGTCCTATTAATTTTTTAGTTTAATTACGCTATATTTAAACTAAAGTACATGTAATAGCTTGTACTTATTCTTCTTAACATTAACATTGTTTTTTAGAAAATAAATATTACTCTTAAAATATCAGTTTTCAACTTTAAATCAAAAGATAAAATAATCCATATAATAAAATTGGTCAACAATAATTCAATATATATATTTTTTAATTAATTTTAAATATATTTAAAAAAAATAAATAATAAAATCTAAATTAATTTTTTGATATAGCCATCTCAAATTTATATGCTCCGAGGTCCTCTCTTTAACCTATCTGATTTTCATTGGTTGGTGGGATCCTTCTTTTAAAACCATTTTAAATCTTTTAACCAGTTGTAGTGCTCTTTTAGAATAATATTTTTTTTATTAGGCTATATTTCTTCAATATTTAGTTAGATAGCGAACTCTTTTTGGGTGGTGTTTTCTTCAATAGTACTGACTTAGAAAAGGTTTCTAACAGCTTGCGAAGTCGTTGTATGATACAAAAATTCAACAATCGAGTTTATTGCCAAAGAAAATAGGCAACATGTTTACAAGCTCTCTCTATGCAGCATTAGCCTCCATGATTCATAACAAGCATATGACTATGGACGTTCAACGGTTATTGATGTTCTCTTAAAGCAATGGATCAAAAAAAAGTTAGAACCCTTTGCTAGTCTGTTTCTATCATATATATATATATATATATTTGAGGGATTTTTTGGCTTAAATCACATGATATTTCATTTTTGTTTATATAATATGAGATATTTTAATAACATTTAAGTTTATGCTATTATGTTTTATATACAATATTTTAACTTAATTAATAAAATAAAAATAATTACTTTAA
The DNA here is from genome assembly GCA_000404065.3 of Pinus taeda. Taxonomy (NCBI): domain Eukaryota; kingdom Viridiplantae; phylum Streptophyta; class Pinopsida; order Pinales; family Pinaceae; genus Pinus; species Pinus taeda. Next base: position 15,115 of record APFE031036186.1, on the reverse strand, counting down.
TATTAAGAATCGATATAATGATCCCTATGTTTTTAATTTAATTATAATTAAAGCCATTTAACATTTAAAATAAACAATTAAATAAATATTATAATTTTAAGTTTTACTATATAATATATATATATGAATAAAAAATAAAATAAATATAAAATAGTTAATATTTTTAATGTAAATTCATATGTCCATTAACTTTTAATTTAATAAAATGTATAATAATTATTAATCTCATAATTATTTAAATCCGTAACTTTAACTTATTTTAATATAGTTATGCCCTTTTTCCGTGGGTCCGGTTCCATTAGCCATAATTTAGCCGTTAGTCAATATAGTTGTTGCCTGGTAAAAAAATTATAGCCATTGGATGTTTTTCTCTAACTATTTAAACATGCAAACTAGATCTGATTCTTCTAACTATTTAAACATGCAAACTAGATATGATTCTTCAACTTGTCCTGATAGCCATTGGATGTTCTACTATAACTATTTAAACATGCAAACTAGATCTGATTCTTCAACTTGTCCTAACGATAAACCACACCACACTAGTTGGTTTGCCTCAACAAATAAAATATCATGTGATTTACGCTAAAAAATCTCCCATAAATTTAATATGGATCACAGAAGCCTCAATTCATTTTTTTATTTCTTATTTTATTTTATTTGTTTTGGTAAAATTTCCATAATATAATTTTAAATGTTAATTATAATTTTAAATTATTTAAAATGTTTTTTAAATACTTAAATAAATTTATATTTGTTTAGTATATATTTTTTATTGATTTTATTTAAAATTTAAAAAATGGTTAATTATTTATATATTAAAAAATTCCTTTCTTTGAAATTCATGATAAAATCCATTTTACTTCTAGAACTATGAGGTATCGAGACTGATACTTCTTAATATTGAAAGTGCTTTTTGAATACAAAATTTGAGAGAGGGCTTTTCAAGATTGAAAGTTCTTCTTGAATGCAAAATTTGAGAGGAGGTTTGCACCTAAATTTCATATTTCTCTTTATAAAAGTATTCTCTTTTATAATTTTATTAAAATCTTGATTTAATCTGATTGGAACATAATATTTAGGTCTAGTAAAGAGAGAGTGTTTAGAAATATCTCAAAAGTAATTATAACCTTTTTTCACATTTAATTAAAAAAAAGTTGTAAAATTAAATAAAAATAAAATATTTATAAAAAAAATTGATTATGAACTGAGTTATAGTTTTTGGGCATGTGGTATTGACAAACCATGGTATTGACCCATGGTATTATAATAAAGCCCATTTACAAGCTAATAATATCCATGATAAAATGGAGGTGAATATGCATGGTTAAAAATCTTGTTATATTATAACTACTAATTTTTTATATGTTTATTAACTAAATTTAAATATGGCTGGAGAATTATTATTTTAATTTATATGATAAAATAACTCTTAATTCATTACTATTATTTACATGTTATATATTGTGAGTTTATAGAAATATTTTCAAAAAATTCACATCAAAAATCTTTGTCACCTTTCGAACCAACGAGTGTGGTTCATCCTCAAGTTGATCCTGAGGACAAGTTGAAAAAATCAGATCATGGCTACATGTTAAATAGGGATGGCAGATCTTCCAATAGTTAGGTTTGACTAGAAAAACAGCTACATCCTCAAGTTGATCCTGAGGACAAGTTGAAAAAATCAGATCATGGCTACATGTTAAATAGGGATGGCAGATCTTCCAATAGTTAGGTTTGACTAGAAAAACAGCTATATTAGACTCGGTTGGACCAAGACCATAATTGATTAAGAAATGGCTAGATTTGGTTAGTTAAAATTATTTAATTATAATGTTATTATCAATGTATTAGAGTAAAATTATTAATATTTTATAATGTCATTTAATACTTTTTTGGTTTATCTAATGAGTTTTATAAAAATTGGTCATATGTTATATATTAAAAGTGTGGATATAATATTATCCTTAAAATTAATAATATAAATTTATTAAATTATTATCATAACATTATAATAGTAGTAATATTTTTATCATTATAAATTTATTAGCCAAAACCTACGGCTTAAATCTAAATAATAATCTTATAATGGGTAATATTAACGCATTTAGTTAGTTATAACAAGGCAATCTTAATTATAAATATTATTAATGCATAATATTAATATTTTATAATGTTATTTAATATGAGTCAATAGTAATAGTATTTTTTTTTTATGCAATAAGAGTAGTTCCTTCTATTCATGTTTCCTAAAAAACAAGTTACATAATATACATAATGCCTGAAGGCGATGTGGTCCAAAAGGCTCAAGCCAAAGGCCCACAATCTGGGCTGAGGGCCCACCAAACAAAACCATGTGACCTTCGTGATACCAGCCCTCACCCAAACCATATGATCTGCCTCCCGAGATCTTACAGTCGGGAATCAATTTCGAAGGGCCAAACTGCACACTCAATAACCTTAAGTCGGACCCAATAAGTATTATGAGTTATTGATATAAGAGATTTCGGGTCTGCTAGGGAGGATAACCCTTGGGCATGTTGTCCACTTGAAATGCCCCAGAAGCATGCGATCCCAGCCTTGATGAAAAACCTACTCAGGATTTAACCTCCCTTATAGACTCGAAGCGTTATAAAGTCACCACTTATATGTATTTTGGGTTCGTTTATCGTGTTAACTTTTGTGCTGTTTGCCCCACGAAATTTCTAGGATTGCTTCTATTCTGTCTATTTATCGATGCATTAACCACACTCCTGGAATTGCTAATTAAGAGTCCATATTTATTATATCTCATTGTCATATGAAGATTATGGCTGTAAATTGCATCCCGCCTGAGAACCATGGCTTTTTAGATTGCTAGGTTCACTTTCCTGCCCGAAGACCAAAGATAGAAATTTGGTGGGTACCTAACATCCTGTTCACTTATTTTCATGAACTGTCTCACCATGTACACTAAAGGTCCCGTGTTTTTTTTAGTCCTCATCCTGCCAATTTCTTTAGCTTTGATAGATCTCCCTATATGAAGTCGCGTGTCTGAGACATTCTTCTCTCATTCTTCCCTAGGGGATCTCTATCCAGTCATATTTTTTTTATCACTTTTAGAACAGAGTACACCTTCATTAGCCAAGATATCCACTAATTTGTTGGTTCTTCAAAGTACATGTGTAAAACTGAGGGTCCTCGTGTTCTGCAAATGGGATTGAATACATTAATAGACTGGCAAAAGCTGCCATTGTCTCGAAACTTTGTCTGGAGCTGAGCCATAGCTAATTTTCTTGACCGAATTGATAATCAATTCGGAATTAGCTTCAATTATGGTATTATGTAGATTTGAGTCCCTCAAGATTTCTAAGCAATGCTTAAGGGCCATAAGCTCTGCCACATTATTAGTGGCTTTCCCTAGATGACTGTGAAATATAGATTTTATGAAGCCCTTTTTATCTCTTATGACTCCTCCATAACCAGCCATGCCATGGTTTCCTTTTGAGGCCCCATCTATATTGCATTTCATGAAACCATGAGGGGGAGGTTGCCAGAAATCCTTATCCGCTGTTATATGACTTACATTCTTGTTTTTTCCCTGGGGAAAAAGCCCCTGAAGGCCGAGATGCAGTAGTATTTGCACCTCTCAATCTCTAAGCTGGTTCTTAGTGGCGGCTTTTATGAGGGTTCCTACCATCTCATTGAGTTGTCTTAAAATCTGAGCCATGATACTCTGGGAGGAACCTTTCCTGGTTGTGAATATTCTGTTGTTGCGTTCTTTCCAGATTTCCCAAGTTAGAAAGCCCAGAACTAAAGCCCAAGCTGTGTTGATTATTTTATTATCAAAGAAATGTTTCCTCCAGTGCTTCAAAGTACTGGTAATGTTGCCCATGTCCCTGTCTGTTTGTCTGAATATAGAAGCTACCCAATTCCACAAGGTTGATGTGAAAGGGAAAAGGTTGAGTAGGTGATCCATAGTTTCTTCTTGTAGTTCACATAGCTGGCATCTAGATGGACTAAATACTCCTCTTTTCCTTTGGTTTTCCCAAGTCAGAATTTTTATATGTGGCACTAACCGTGTGAAGAGATTGATTTTCATCTAGCTTTGGTTCTGCCATAGGTCCTTCTAAACTCTATCAGGGTTTGGAAAGTTAAACCAAAGGGACATTTGTTTGGATTCTTTAAGGTTAAGATCACCTTCATTGTTTTTGCCCCATCTCAGTTGGTCTGAAGGTGCTGATATCAGAATCTTTCTCTGGTCCAAGATGGTTGTTAAAGCTTCTGCCTGTGCCTTCAACGGGGAGTCATCATTGTATACTAGGTTCTTCCATATTCTCCATTTTCCCTCTCTTTTATCCTGATCCCAAAACTCATTTACCTTGAGTAACCCTTTGGTATCATTATCGTTCATGAGATTGACAAATTATTCTCTAAATAATTTAGGTTCCTGTTGTCAATTATCTTCCAAAAACCAAGCAAGGTTTCCATCTCTGATTTCCCAGAAACTGTGTTACTGCACAATTTCTCTGTTCTCCCAGGCGTTATTCCAAATGTGGGAGCCTTTGATGAGCCCTGATATTCTAATATGATCCCTTTCTTTCCAATTGTTTGCATATTTTTGTTTCCAAATTTTAGCCCAAGGCGAAGCAAATTCTTTTAGCCATCTCCACCATAGTTTTTTCCCCAAAACTTTGTCTAGTGTTTCAGGGTCATCAAGTCCCAAGCCTCCATGTGTCTTAGGTTTACATATTTTTTCCGAGGCCACGAAAGCCCATTTTCTTTTCTCTTCTCCTTTTGCCCAAAGAAAATCTCTTTGGATATTTCTGAATTGTTGCATAACCCCTTTAGGAGCTGAAAAGGCTGAAAACATAAAGATGGGGATCATTTGGAGGATAGCTTTTGTGAGCAGTAGTCTTCCTGCTAAATTCAAAGACTTGTTTGTTCACTTCCATATTTTGTCTTGGAGTTTATTAATAATAGGCTCCCAAATTTCTTTTCTCAGAGGTTTGTCTATTAGTGGTACTCCCAAATATTTGGAGGGTAGCATATTTCTTTGAAAGCCTATAATTCTAGATATATTTCTATGAATAGAAATGTCAGTATTAAAAAAGAAAATTTTTGATTTGGTTAGGCTTACCTTTTTACCCTTAGCCTTTGCAATGTCAATAAGGATTTTCTTATAGGCTAGAGCTTCCTTGATCGTGGGTATACCTTGCAGCATGGTATCATCCAAAAATTGTTGAGGGGTCTCAGCATCTCCATTCAGGGTGAGTTTGAGACCCTGGATTTTGCCTTCTGCTTTGGCAAATTTGATAGCTTTGCTTAGCCCTTCCATCATGAGAATAAAAAGGAAGAGTGAGAGTGGGTCTCCTTGCCTAAGTCCTCTTGAAGGTTTAAAGGTTTTGGACGGTGAACCATTTAACAAGATTGAAAAACTAGATGTGGTTCCCAGGGCCATGACCCATCTTACCCAGTTATGATCAAAGCCATATGCTATTAGAACTTCCCTGATGTATGCTCAACTTAGTTTATCACAAGCTTTCTCTAGATCAAGTTGTATAATCATTCCTGCTTGCCTATTTCTCTTAAGTGAGTGAACCACCTCGTGAGCTTGAATGATGTTGTTGAGAATTTCCCTCCCTTCCACATATCTAGTTTGCTCCTCAAACACGAGAGTTGGAAGAAGGGGCTTAAGCCTGTTTGTAATTATTTTGGAGATGATTTTTTACACCACATTGCATAATGCTATTGGTCTAAATCTATCTAGTGTTATGGCATTATCTTGCTTTGGAATTAAGGATATGAAAGAGGTGTTGAGCACGTCCAAAACTATTTTCTTTTTCCTTAAGTCCCCCACCACATCGCAGATATCGTGCTTGACCATGTCCCAACATGCTTTGAGGAAGTCAACATTGAAACCATCCAGACCTGGCGCTTTCCCATTTTTCATCTCTTTGATTACTTCGCTAAATTCCTCTTCATTCACAGGCTTGTTTAGAATATAATTGTCTTCCCTTGTCACCAGCTTAGGAATATGCCTTGTAAATTCATTGATGAATTGTGATGAGTCTATTAGATGTTCCTCTGTTGTTCCTTGGAAATTTTCAACCAGAGCAGCTTCTACTTCTTTATGGGTATTGAGTTGATTTCCTTGCGAACCTTTGATTTTTGAGATCCTGTTATGGGACCTGCGATCCATGGTAGATTTATGAAAAAACCTTGTATTCCTCTCTCCTTCTTTTAACCATTGTACCCTTGATTTATGTTTCCAGAATATCTCCTCTTGCTTACATAATCCTTCCCATTCTTGTTGATGATAGTCAGCCTGTTCCTTTCTCTCCTCGTTGAAGCCCTCTGTGAAGTGGTTCTGATTAATTTCCTGTAGCTTCCCCTCAACTACTTTTTTGGCTTCAAAGATGTTCCCAAATTCATTCTTATTCCAATCTTTAAGCTTGAGTTTTATGTGTTTCAATCTTTGCTGCAGAAGGAACATTTTAGTGCCCTAAACTTGCATATCCTATGTCCACCATTTTTCAATATTGCTAATGAAGTCGGGAAGGGTAAGCCAAATGTTTTCAAACCTAAAAGGTCTATTTCTTGGAGTTCCTATAAAAGACACTTCAAGTTCGATAGGCCAGTGATCTGCCACCATAAGGGAGTATCATAGCTAACAAGTCAAGCCTTGTAAGGATGAGGTCCTCCGAGATAATAAATTTGTCTAGTTTTGAGGCCACTTGAGCCTCTCCTCCCCTTTTATTATTCCAATTGAAGATACCATTACTAGTCTCTACATCTACTAGCCTCATGTTATTTATGAAATTCTAAAAAGCTATGGAATCTTTGCCAAGTGATCTGGTTCCACCCTTTTTCTCCGATAGCGATCTAATCATGTCAAAGTCCCCTCCTAGAATCCAGGGGATACCTGAATGTCTTTCTCTTAATTCCTCTAGTGAGGTAAAAAGCCTGAGTTTATCTTCACACTTTTGTGGACCATAAAAATTTGTGATTAAATAAACTTCCTTGTCCCCCAAATGTTGGATAACCACTGATAGATAGTCCCTGGATGCTTCATCATCTACGATACCTATTCTCTGAGGGTTCCAAAGTGTGAGAATTCCTCCTGTTGATTTATCTGCTTTAACTTCTAGATATTCATATTTAATCAGCCATTTGTTGTGTATTTCTCTTATTTTGTCTATTGAACATTTTGTTTCCTAGATAAATATCATATTCGGTTTTTCCTCTTTCATTCTATTGCTGAGATTTCTTTATTTCGTTTTGCTTCCTAGACCCCTAATATTCCATGTTGTAAGCTTCATTAAGAAAGATTTGTAAATGAATAACTAGTTAGGTCTTTCATCTTACTTGAGTTGATCATGAGTTTCCAACACTCTATCAGCATCTAATTCTGTCTTTTTCTTCCTCTTTTCCTACCTGGGTTCTTGGTAGTTTGTCCCATTGTTTCCTCCATCATTTTAACCCCTCCGTGTCCTGACTGTCATAATTTCTTTTGACCCCCACACCTTTTGCCTGAGTTCTCCAGAGGAATAGCTATTGCACTTTCTTAAATTCCTTTTGAGGTAAATACTCCACTCCTTTGGTTTGTCCCTGCTCCAAGAACTTTTCCAGATCGAGATGTTCCCTTTCAAGAATATCCTGCAGTTCATGATCCTCCATTCCAACTTCACCTAGGGTCATCTCTTCGTCCCTGTCAAGTTCCATAGTGCTCGGCAGATCCTCCTTGTGTTGGATGTTTTCATGTCTATCCTCCATGATGTCCTCCTTTTCCTTTTCTACATGGCTATCCTTGAGTTCCTGGTTCTCTTTTTTGTGCCCCTCTTCCTCTTATAAAATCTTGAACCTATTCTAATTAAGCTGCTTTTTCTCATTATATTTTTTCTAGTTCTTTCTCCCTCCTCTACCTTTACCTCCCATTTTGGTGAAAATTTCCATTTATTTCCCCTAATGTGGCTTTAATACTACTCTCGACACCATGGAAAACCTCTCCATGGAGTCACTCCAGTGCAAGATGCCACCAAAATCATATGCCTTGTACCTCAAAGATCAATGGTTGTAATTTTAGATAAAGACACTAGCACAATAGGGGACTATGCCTTTGAAATACTATAGGAACTTCGTTGAACTATGTGAGAAAAGCACCCTAGAGGATAAGGCCAAGATATTTGAATTCTACTTGCACAACTTGGCCTTAATAGACTTGAATGTGTGGGACTGTAATGAAAAGTTGGGGGATTTACAACTAATTACCCTTGCATCATGAATGAGTCATGAGGAGGCCAGGGCTAAGGAGGTGAAAGGGGTGTTGGAAAGAGAAGAAAGGGAACCCCTTTACATCAAAGCATAATAGCTAAATTCAATGGTTGTCACTAGCACCCACAACATCATTGCCAATTATCCCTAGCTTGCACCAATATAGCTAGCTACACAAGAGCAGGTAGCCAGACATTTTGAAAACACCTTGAGATTTCTATGGAATGAGAGCTAGCAAGCATGCCAAAGGAGATGGGGCACTGTACCATACAACCTAAGGATCAGGGAGTATCATTCCCCTGAAAGGATGAGAGATGCACTAAAAAGGACCCCATTGTATAAGAATGCACTGTAGAGACTCAAAATCAATTGGATTGGTTTCAAACTCAATCCACCCTTGCTATTGGGTATGTTATAAGGTCGAAAGGAGGAAGAAGAAAGAAATAAGTGGGAGGAAATAGAGAAACATGTAAGGTTTTATGCCTAAGAGGAAACCCCATCAACAAAGGCATGGCATGTCAGAGAGGCCACAAGAGATATGAAAGATATGGACATAGACTAAGTTTCTCAAGATGAGTAACACTTTCTATAGGGGGTGATGATGAGCCTCATTAATAGGTAAATTATATGGGCCTTAAGGCCACTGTGCAGCGTATTAAAATCATTTTTTCTCACATTTATTTACATATTTTATTATAATTTTCTTAGTAAGAAGGGTGAACGTGAGATGTTGTGTCATATGGCCTAACGTGCATTAATTGTAGGATTTGGAGCCGTTTTGGGCTAATTTAAGTGCAGGAACTCAAAGTAGACAAGCAAGAGGGATTTTAGGAGATTGGGTCTCCCTCCTTAACTCCTCAATCATTGGAATATTCCTCAACCAAATCTCACCAGCTCGGAGTTACAAGTATCCAAGGTCACTGAGGTCACTGGAAGTCAATCCAGTGATAGTTGAAGACAAGTCAATCTTGTGTTTGGAAGCCAATCCTCCCTAATTTTAAGGAAGTTGTTGGTAGCTTTAGTTGTATAAATAAGAATGCCTAGGGCCTCATTAGGATTTGACTTTTTATTGTAGACAAGAGGCAATTTCGAGCTTAATATATTGTAACTATTATTCTCATGTTATTTTTGACATTTTGGTGATAATGAAAAGGATTTATTTGATCTAATATTGAGTTGGCTTAGAGGGATGAAGCTTTTGGGTTAGGGCTCAACCCTAGCAGCAAAGATTCCTCTTTTTGTACATGTATCCTTATATTAGAACCATAGATTAGTTGTTGAAGTTATCTATGTTTTGTTTAATTTACAAGTCTTTGCATGATTGGTTAGTTTTTCTTCCATTAGTTGGAGAAGTAAAACAATGTTACAATAGTGGAAGAAAAGACTTCAAAAAATCTTGTTACAATGGCCTCATCCTCATCTCCCTCATGGGATCATGGTTTGAAGGCCCCACTCTCATAGCCCCAAAAATAGATTTATCCTTTGGTTATTACATAACTTTGGATTTCTTGTTAAGAAGATCATTGTTAATGATTTATTAGAAGCACCTGCAATTTTCATTTTCATTCCTTGAGTTTGTTGTAGATTATAAAGCATTCCATTCCATAGATTTGATCCATTAGCCATCAATAAATCAATTTCTCAAAGTCAACTCATCTTTTCCACATTTACATAAAGTTGTGCATAAATGAAGAAATTAACATGTGTTGTTGCAGGAGTTTCTGATCTACAAGGAGGATTTGATTCCACCAGCCTCATCTAAGTTTTCTCCATCTCTCACCAAACCCTACCAATCACCAATTCAGATTTCTGTTTTGTAGCCACCGTGGACAACCACCTTGAGAAAATCCAACCATCCTGAAGAGTTGGGTTGTTCCTTGGGTAGTGTGCACCATCCCCATACCTTATTCCACCATCATACACCTTCCCAACACTTCCTTTTAGCTTCCCTACCTTCCTATAACTTTCAGGTAAGTTTCATGTAGTAAGCGAGGACATCCTGTAGTAACTACAGAAAATCCTATAGCAACTACAAGAAACCCTATAGCAGCCTATTTTAGACTGTTTTGGGAAGAAATGATGATCGGAGACTAGGGTAGGCCTTCAATTTGACCTCCATACCCCTCAATGCCATTTTTGACCAGTTTTCCCACACCTTCCTCCCCTGCAAAAGATCGGCCTTTTTAGCTTAACATTTACATTTCTAAATTGAAAACCAAAAGACTCTTTTCTGCAATATTTAGCTGGCGCATGCATACACTAGTATTAGCAATGTTAGGATCATTTCCATGCTTAGTCCAGATAACTAGATGATAGAATTCAAGGTTAAATTAGGTCTCTTCTGTAAGTAATGTGTGTTAACTCCTAGCTAGGTAATTTGATGTCATTCCATAACACTTTATATTCAACACTTTCATTTCCTTAACATAGGCAAGCATTTACTTTATGCATTAAAGATAGCTTTGCATTCACTATCAATAGTCAGCCTCCTTCTAGTCAATAGAAGACTGGTTTGAAAAACCTTGGTGGTCTATCACCCCAGTTGAGAATTGACAAGGGTAGATTGTTGCATATGATTTTCATATAGCATTATCACCTCCAAGTTTGTATGAACTTCAAGTTGATAAAGTAAAATTGGTCGCCATAGTAGTTGCAGCATCCTTGCTGCAATATTGGGGCTCATCAGTAGCTAAAGTCCAAATATGAGCATGATGGTATGAATGCTACATAAATATGTATGAAACATTGTAATTGGACTCAACGGGACTTGAAACAAACTCCATAGATGCAAGGGTGACTGTTCTATGATGTTATGAACAAGGGTGACTTGATGTTGCTACGACATGCGGGAGGCTCAGAGAGGACCATAAAAACATTAGTAGATGATGGTTACTCATGACAAAAATTGACACATGAGTCAATCAGTGCAAAAGTAAAGTGGTACTAGAGTATTGGTGGCTCAAATGAAGAAATTAGATTTTAATAGGTGGAAAAGTGAGACCTCATGAAAAAATGGCTTCCTGGTGAAGTTCAAATTACCAAAAACAAAGGGAGAGAGAGTGTTGATGTTTTGTCAAACCGAGCTACAATTTGGTTGCAATGGGTGATGGAAAAGCTAGGGTTTCTCGTATAAAAGGGCTTCTTTCCCCAAATCCAATTAATTTTCATAGTGAGTTGTTGGATAATTTGGAGAGGAAGAGAAGGCCCAAAATCTTTTGGAGATCATAGAGGACAAATCAACTATTAGAATTTGGATCTGCAAGTTGGAGGTAGGTTGCCTAAACTTACTCATTAATTTTGGTGGATTAGATTTTCAAATTAGGGTTGCAGCTTACTGGTGGAAACCCATGCCCTTTCTCATGTTCGCAACACACCTTTTGGACCATGTTCTACATTTTGGAACACAAAAAATGGGGCAATAAATGCATCCAATGCAGTTTTGAGGGAAAATATTACGTTTTTGGCTAAGAGGAAAAACAAGATGGGGGGTATCTGTTGAGTTGAAGCTTTGAACTAGAAATGTATGCATTTGACTCTAAACTTACAAGACATAATGATGTGTTGTAGGTATGGCAAAGCTAAATATGTCATGGTGAGAACGAGATTTAGAAACTCTTCATGCTGAGATTCAAGGCAACCAAGTAGTCAAAGGGGTTCTAGCATGGCATGGAGTGCTGAATTTCTTGGAGAACCCATTGATGAGAGCTAGTGTATTAGGTTGTGGACCCTAGTTACCTTGATTACCTTGATATTTCTAGTTCCAATTACCTTTCCCATTGTTTCGTTTCTTGGGGTTGGAGGGATTGGTTGTGCTTTGTTGAGGATATACTTGACCTTGAGGAGGAGGTTGTTGCAGAGGCAGAAGTGGAGGACGCATGGGGGGATGGGGCGGTGGTGCCAGAGAGGCTCGAGTGCTAGGTGGTGCATACATATAATAAGGAGAGGGGAAAACATTGGCATAAATAGGTGAAGCAACACTTGCCCTTTCCATCGATTGATGTGAATGGGGATATGCATATGACATGTTGGGACCTGGATAAGTGTTTCCATGAGAAGCATGGGGAGTGGGATAGGTGTAAGAGGAATTGGTCTTCGCCTAGTGTTGAATGTAACTCATTTAAGGTGGGCCATATGATTGAGGTTAAGGGTGTGAAATGGATCCAACGATACCATCGGTGGCATGAGATGCCCCTGACGCATTAGTAATAACAAGTTGAGGCGGAACAGGAATGGAATTATAAACATATCATGATTGGGTGTAAATCCAGTCATATTTCAAATCCACTTGGAGCGCATCTTCCTCAAACTAGGGGAAGTGAGAATAAACATCTTTACCAATGGGGGCCAAAAGTGATCTAAGGAACCAATCATAGGCACAGTCTTCGAATTCAAGATATTTACATATGCTCCTCCTTCTATGCCATTCTTGAACATGGTTAGATAGGTGGGTGGTATAGGTTTTAAGAAAATAGGTCAAGAGTTCAGTACCATTGTCATATCAGAGAGGTAATTGGAAATATGACAGAAAATATTTGGCTAGAGTTGTCAATGTGGAATGGGAGGCATGTCGTTAATCCACATACCATTTGGAAGCAGCTCCAATAAGAGTGCGTTAGAATAAATGAAGATGAATGGAGTCTTCAGTGATGGAATTGTATGAACACCACATATGAAATGAGTGAATATTATTTTTGGGGTGTTCTCTAGGATTACCTTTGAATTTGGGGATGCTTTAAGGAAACTTTGGAGGCATAGAAGGTAAACTGGGGTCATGGATAAGAGGGTTCTTGATGAGCTGGATGAAATCAGTGAGGCTCAAACTAGCCATAAAAGGAAGCAATGGAGTATGAGTGACCATACCAGTGGAGGTTCTACTTGTGGGGTTACCACACTGGTTACCACCTGGGTTTCCCGCACCCATGTTGGTGCCTGACATGCTGGTGGTATGGGGTTGTTAAGATGCGGAATCAAAGGAAGAAATAGAAGAATCAAAACAACCAGAGTTAGAATGAGGACTCGAAGGAGTACTAGGAGGATTAGCTCTAACTCGACTGGGAGGAGTACAATGTCCTATATGAAATTGGGGCCAAAGGCCACGAAGTCTCCGCAACAAAATCTTAGGGGGCCAATGATGTCAAGATAGATATTACTCAATAAAAAAAAGGGGGATACGAGAAAAAGAGTAACAAATAGTAAGAAAACTAGTGTAGTGGTGCCAAGTTTAAACTAACTATATTAAGATGCTACTCTAATTCAAGAAAACACGTCTTATCAAAGAAAAATGACCTCTAGACTATAGGTGATCTAAATACTCAGACATGTCCTAAATCTACTATTTCAAATTCCCTTGCAAATAACTTCTTACTTGATGGAATCTCATCCCCATAAGCAGAATTGTCCAGTGAAAGGTGGGGTAGAGAACCAACTATTTCCCATAGCTAGTCCTATAGGGTGCTTTCCTAAGCTTGGTCATTACGGTTACCTTTGTCCCACGGGGTTGGTCAAGTCTTGATCTTCTTTCTGATCATCCACCACACAAGATTCCCTATCACGGGTTGGGTAGCAGTGAAAGAACTGCTTGCAAGATGACTTAGCCTAAACGCCTCATAATCAGGTTTTTTACGCACTCTAACTTTGGACCGTGGGATGGTGAAGTATTTTAAGCCCCCTAATATGTCAAATTCTATGTCTGAATGTAAGCAATCAATGGGTGTTATTGGAATCCTATTCCACTGATCCTACACTAAAAATCCATAGATTATTGGGTCCTGGTGCCCAAGTGGACTTAATCCATGTGTGTTGAATTATTAAGGTGTAGTGTTTCAAGTGTAGGCTTGGCAGTGTTAACCAAGGTCACGTTCACTTAGGGTGTGAGTGTGTGAAAATGATGTGTCATGTGGATGAGTTAATTGAGCATGTTTTATGATGCCATGTGATGCTAAAATAAAGTGTTGAAATACTATAAATAATGCTGAAAAGGATAGAAAAAATAAACAAAAAATCAAGCACACAAAACTGCACCCAAAAAGGCTATCAAGAAGCTAAGCAAGAAAAGGAAAACAAGATACTCAAAGACACATAAAAGGCCTAAAAGATATAATTTCAAAGTGAATGAGATCTAGAGGCACTAATATACTGTAAATAGTGCATATGGATAGCAAAAATCAAAGGTGAAAAATGTCATAAAGGATAGATATCAAGCTCCAAAACCTAGGACACTCAAGGGGTTGCTAAGGGGGAAAGGAGAAAGCAAAACTTTATAGGGAGAAAAGATTAAATAAACCTATCCAAAATTGTTGTCAAATTATGGATCAGACCCTGCAAACTAGTGGTTGAATGTGATGAACCCTAGACTCCTCAACCCAACCAATCCCTTCTTAAAAAGGTGGAGGTGTACTTTAAACCTTAGAGGGATTTTTCCTTCCTCAAAGAGAAAAAAAAAAAGAGAGAATATAGGCCTAGGGATTACTCAAAAGGAGACAAGAAACCCTTCCCAGTCCAAACACAACACTCTCAGAGATTCTGAAAGAATTCTGAAAAAGGTATCAAGGAAAATCTAAAACACAGGTGTCGACCTAGAAACAGTGGAAAACACAGAATTCTAGCCAAAAAGTGTCCTTTGGAATGCATATTTGGGGATGAAAACTATATTTGGCTCCCAGGACTCTCGGTCGGCATATCTCACATAGATTTTTCCGTCTCCTACTTAGCTGGTACCTGTGACCGAAGGAAAAAATTGGAAAACCACGTGAATCCAAAATTTTGATAGAAAAGTAAAGGAGGGCTAAAAATAAAAATTGAGAGGCTAAAAACTCTTGAAGAAAATACTAAAAAACCATTGAAATGATAGTCACCAAGGATC
>APFE031036169.1:0-16972 GCA_000404065.3 Pinus taeda | reverse complement strand
TAGTTTTTAATCATAAATTCACTTTAAACACATAAAATAAATAACTTTGGTAAATAAGGATCCTAACCCATGTATTTATGAAAATGGTGGCTAATGAAAGGTTATATGGTTATGGATATGTGACATGTGAGTGAAATGGTGGCGATAAAGGTGAAAGTGATGTCATTTTGAAGACATTTTGGAGGCCAAACATACCCCCAACTAGAGCAATTGCATGTCCTCATGCAAATATTGCATTAATTCCTTTGATTTGCTTGCAACATCTTTGCTTTTGAATGATCTTGGCTTATATCATATGTCCTTAAACTTTGCATTTGACAATTTTATTTATTTTTGCAAAGTATTCCTTGTCATACATTGAATTGTAACATTTTTGGTTGGTTCTTGTGTTTCAACGAAATTCTAATTGGTATTGGTTCTTGTGTTTCAATACCTTATTTCTTTTTGTTGCAACACGATTCATTGAACATATTTAAGAATGCATCTTTAAAATCAGCCATATAGTGTACTCTTAATTTAGACATTATTTGCAAATCATATAACTTTTTGAACCATAATGCAATCATAATTGATTAGGACAAGTATGTTAGGATGAAATGAAAATGTGTGATAGTTTATGATATATGAATATGAAATGATGTCCCTTCCCCCCAACTAAAGATATGACAATGTGAAAGAGGAAGTGAGGAATTTCCCAAAGCTACAATTTTAGCAGTTTAAGGAATTGCATGATTAAAAATTAGAAAACCACATACCTTCACTTACCTTCGATGTGCATGAGTTATGGAAATTGAAGAGTGTGGCTGCTTCTGGATCATGGAATGAAATGTAGAATTCATCTGCTTCTTGGTTGCATAAATGGTGGATGAGGTTGTGAAGTGGATTCTTTATTTCTGCTGCTAAATCTGTTGTATCTACTACAAAATGCTGTAATGATATAGTCTTCAATCGCTATAAAACCGATGGTAAAACTCTAGTCATGGGAATAAATGTGTTGGTGTCGAGCATGAAGAGAGGTCATTGGATTACCGACCTTTGATGAATGTCATTAACCAATGCGAGGCAAACTCACCATTAATGTCAACGAGTGGCAAGCTATCTAAGTACATCTTGTGAAGGGTGAATAAATGAGTCGATGTCGAGCCACTTGCAAGATCCAACGATCAAGGGACATTGATGTATTCCCATGATTGTTGGAGAGATAGCGTGCCATTAAGGCATACAAGCCTCAAGGTAATAATGAGGACTCTAGCCTTGGACCTATATAATGTGTCGATGTTGATAGGCCAAGGCTTGTTAGAAGGAAGGCCTTAAGAAATCCCCCATCATCTAACGCGAGCATGAAACAATGATTTTAAAGGACTATGAATGGAAAATTTTGCAGTGGATCAAGTTTATTTAATGAGAAGGAAAATGACAAGTGAATGGAAAGTAAAAGGACAAATCCGCATGTAAGCAAGCTGAATGTCTTTATGAAAATGGGTTATGCATTAGTGAAAGCAAGGAAGGAAAAAAAATGAGCAGTGAAGGAAAATTAGATGAGAATTTTATTGACTGACTAAGTGAAACGCAATGCGACTGCAAAGGAAATGAGATGAAGGTTTTATTAACTAAAGGAGTATGGATGTAATGGAAAAATTGGCATTTGAAAGGCTTGCAACTGCTAGATCTGATATGCATTAGCATGTGCTCATGCATTGATGTTTCATCTCTGTTGCTGCTCTGATCATTTTCTTGTGAAATAAATGTGGTCTTTGAGAGACACTATTTGCTTATGGTCATTTATTCTTCCCCCTGGAATCTACAAAAAACTAGTACATCTTCTCCAATGGATTGTAAGGTTTTCAAAATAGAGAGGTGATCAATCTCTTTGTTAATGACATTTACATAAAAAAATAAGAATTGGTACTATTAAACAAGTTCACGAAAGAAAACCAAAAGAGTTTATACTTGTGCCGAAAGTAGTGCCTCAAGTTACCTGTTGTTTCTTTTCAGAAATTTATTCATTCTTTACTGTTTCAAAATATGATAATAGCTTCCTCATTTTTTAGATCTCATCGAGATATTTCCAATGATGCTTGAATCATCGATTTCCGATGTTGTATGAGAAAGTTAGACTGTTTTGAAATTTTTACGAAACAATGAAAATTGTCATCGAAATGTGGCATGGGAACATGATGCTACAATGAAAGATGATGTAAGAAGATTAAATGGTTAGAATGCATTGTTTGACAAATAAATCATTGAGTTAAATGCGTAGCTGCAAAATTGTCGATTAGCTGCAGAATCACTATTTAGCTGCAGAATTGTCGATTAGTTGCAGAATCACTATTCAGTTGCAGAATGTGCACAGTTTCTGTAGCTAAAATCTTGAAAAAAAAACCCAAGTCAGTAAATAACAAAAAATGAATTTAAAGAGCAAGAAACAATGTTGTGATTTACTGGAGCCAAAATCCAATGATAATTGCAATGCCTCTTGTTAGAAAAATTAGCATTTTTTTTTTTTTTTTTCAAAGAGAAAATGAAGTATGAAACAAACCTTTAGTTTGAGGAAGTTTTGATCATTAAAACTGACTACAATTCACTCAATTTAAACATTCATCTTTGTCAATACTTTCATGTAACTTCAAACCTAGATTCCGTATTCCAACTCAGTCCTATTTTCAGCAAACTGGATAAATTTCTTTACTTGTTCAAGATTCCAAGCAGTGAATCTTTGGAAGGCATAACTTCAGTATATATATATATATATATATATATATTATTATTGTTAATTTATATATATATATATTTATAATATATTATATATATATATATATTATATATATTATATATATATATATAGTGCAAATACTGAACAAGTGTTTTAGTACTGGGAAAGAACTGGTCGAGTGGCACAAGCAAGCAAGAGTGAATGTAAAGCCAACGAAAAAGATTTTCTAAGGCTCAAGAGAGAGGAGGAAATGCGTGCATGTTTTGAACACCAATGCCGTGTTCAAATAGTTCATTGTGTATTAATTAGAAACCGTATTTCTTCATGTAGTCAGTGAAACAGGGTCTCGAAGAATCTCCTAATTCTCTCAAATGGTTGCGGGATTTAGGAAACCGTTTATGGGTTATCTAATTCACCTTGTTCCCAAAAAAATCCATGTCTTGGTTTTCCTAAATTTGTTTTAATTTGGTCGCAAATTGCGTTTAAAAATTGACATTTTCTAGTTGTTACACATTTTCGGCAAATGCTCAGATAACTGCTGTGGTTGAATTTTTTCATTTCACAGGTTTGTTGTTGGTTTCCATCAAGAATAGTCCTTCCAGGACCTGTCCTCGCCTCCCTGGTGTACTATTTCTTTTTCTCTCTTCGTGTGGGCAATGTTTTTATGGACCTTCTCCTCAGCAGATGCCTTGGCTTTGTCCACTTTCTCCTTGGTACTTACTGCCATGTTGCTCATCTTCTCCTTGGTTGCAGCGGTGGCATTCGATGTTGGGAGGTGGAGATCTTGCAGATCCTCAGTTGATTTCCAGATTCAGTAAACGAGAGTCATAGCTCCATATACAGAATTGTTATATTGTCAACGATTTGACTCTTTTCAAGAAACAACAATGGTTCATTGAATTCGCCTCACACGATCCGTTAGTTGAACCACAATCCAGAAAATTATAACAAGAGCATCATTATTGTTTTATGCAAAGATCAGGATCGGATTTGAAAACAAATATGTGGTGCAAATAAATATTGAATTGCAAGCAGAAGTTGAACTACATAAATCCAAATGATTACACTAACATGCAGAGTATATTAGTCAGCCAAGCCTGAGATCTCGACGATATATGCTTTATTCGTAGGTTAAATGTCGAAGCCCAACTGTGGAAGCTTCGACCAAATACTTCGGGTCTGTTTCTCAACCTCCGTTTTTTCAAAGCCACACATAATGTTTGTATCAATTCGTTGTCCTGATAGTTGGTTTTATCATATGTCCTTTATTAATTTTGTTTGTTTTGTTTTTATTTGTGTTTTTATATTTCTTTGTCTGTGTTTTTTTTAATGAAATTATACATGTTATATTTCCAAAAAAAAAATAAAAAATTACATATATATTTCATTAAACAAAACAAAATAAAGAAAATGCATTTGGATTTTTTTATTATTGTTGTTGTTGTTGTTGTTTTTTTTTTTTAATCAGATTGAATTAAATCAAATCATGAAAACATAAATTAGCTGCAGAATTTGCATTCTTGTAGCTAAATAATTTTTATAAGATACTAACAAAACAATTTCTTTTTCTGATCCTCCAAGTCACATGAAGTGCAGAAGGAGAGCATACTATTGAGATTTATTTTGTTATCATAGTCAAGATTTTATCAATCGATTCCTCTGTAAATTTTGCAAAAATAAAATGAAAAGACTTGATCTCATACCTTAAATTATTGTTTGTGATCTTCATTTGCACTCCTTGTTCTCAACCATTTGTTTTATTAAATTTTTTTCCTACTAGGGATTAGTAAATGGGTGGTTCTTACTGCACCACAAAACATCAAATTTATCTAAAAACTATAAAAAATTATTTTTATTTTTCCTACCTATTTAATTTTTTTTTTTTTTTTAAGTATATTCATGCTTTCAATGAAGCCATTTACAGATCACAGAATTTTTGAAATGCTCATATCCCAAATTGAAAAATGTACCTAATTGTTTATAAAGATATGCAAAATTGACTTGAAATTTATATTTTCCACAAGGATCTCTTGAAGAATTGATGAATATTGTGGCGTAACCGCTTCTTGATACCATTCCTCAATGTAGTCTTTGGGCTGCATTCTAGATCCTTTGTCCATAAATGGTTAGTATCAAATTTTTATAAAAATAATATGCAGCTAAATGATTTATGCATCTACATACTTTAATCATGCATCTAGAAAAAAAGAGTAAAAATGAACTCTAGACTGAAAGCTAGTTTCTATGCACACGTCCTCGGCAGCGACGCCAAAAATGTTGGGGCAAAGTGATTACCTATCATTTAATTTGTCAACCCAGGGATTTTGTAAACTCGTGAAGCATGCGTGCACTGTATGTGCTAGAAATTGTCTTTCAGTTTAAATCAATCTAACTACAAAATAATGAAAACCAATTCATCTAATCTATGAAACCAAATAATGAAAATAAAATTTAACTAACCTATGAAATAAAAAACAACTAATGTATACTTAGTTACTCCAGCATCTAATTATGAAGTGTTACCTTCTTGAGATGAGGTATACGAAACTATTTATACTTTAACTTCTAATGTCCTAGAAAAGCAAGTAAAGTGTACATAAAATAACTTAGTAATTGCATATATCAAATATTCAATCTTGAAATATAATTAAATCAATTTCTTGAAATGATCTTTAGGAATATCAGTTAATGCAATTAAATGAGGTTCTTAAAAGTTAATGTAAAAACATGAAAAAGTAAAGCTCAATGATTGCATAGGTTGAACATTCAATCGCCCAATTTGAAGTCACCTTCTTGGCCTGATCCTTGATTCAATTATACAATGAATTGATGGTTTGATCTAAGAAAGTAAATAACATAACATGAAAGGAAACTAAATAACTATGAGCCCTTGCCTCAAACTTAATCCAATTAGAAAATACATAAATCTTCCCTATTGAAATGTTTTTAGAAAAGCAAATATTACACAGTCATTCTAAAACTAATACTAAGAAAGCAAAGGAACTTCAATCTATAAAAGAAATTAAATCTCACAATCATTAGATGGCCATTCCAATGGTGTATGAGGATGGCAAGTGAAGAAGCTCCATATGCAAGCAAAACTAAATCTTCAAATCTCTAAGAAGAAGCTCCAAATTCTCTATTAAAAACATCAGCATTTCCCCAACTTTACACATGCCTTCAAAGGAAAATGCTCTCTTATTTATGCAAAAACATAAGAAGCTACCCTATTTAATGAGGATCCACTAAAATCTCATATAGTTACAACCATATATCTCATAATGAGACACTATCCCCTAGGTGTCCCATATTAGAGTTCTAATCCAAATAAGAAATGATGAGACATCTCATAGAATTACAATCCAAATAGGACACATATCCTTCTTTGAACTTTTATCAAAATCTTCTTTGAAGGGAATTCGAATTTGAGCATTGGAGGCCACATAAGGGTGCCTTGGAAGCTTCCAAATAACCTACACATGTCATGAAACTCAAGCCACATATATAGATACATGAAACCATGTTAATTTCCTAGTTTCTAATCATAAATTCACTTTAAACACATAAAATAAATAACTTTGGTAAATAAGGATTCTAACCCATATATGTATGAAAATGGTGGCTAATGAAAGGCTATATGGCTATGGAGATGTGACATGTGAGTGAAATGGTGGCAATAAAGGTGAAAGTGATGTCATTTTGAAGCCATTTTGGAGGCCCAACATGCCTCCCTACTAGAGCAATTGCATGTCCTCATGTAAATATTGCATTAATTCTTTGATTTGCTTGCAACGTCTTTGATTTAGAATGAGCTTGGCTTATATCACATGTCCTTAAAATTTTCATTTGACAATTTTATTTATTTTTGCAAAGTATTCCTTATCATACATTGAATTGCAACATTTTTTGTTGGTTCTTGTGTTTCAACCAAATTCTAATTGGTATTGGTTCTTGTGTTTCAATACCTTGTTTCTTTTTGTTGCAACACGATTCATTGAACATATTTAAGAATGCATCTTTAATTTCAGCTATATAGTGTGCTCTTAATTTAGACATTATTTGCAAATCATATAACTTTTTGAACCATAATGCAATCATAATTGATTAGGACAAGTATGTTAGGATGAAATAAAAATGTGTTATGGTGTATGATATATGAATATGAAATGATGTCCCTTCCCCCCAACTAAAGATATGAAAATGTGAGAGAGGAAGTGAGGAATTTCCCAAAGTTACAATTTTAGTATTTTAAGGAATTGCATGATTAAAAATTAGAAAACCACATACCTTCACTTACCTTCGATGTGCATGAGTTATGGAAATTGAAGAGTGTGGCTGCTTCTAGATCATGGAGTGAGATGTAGAATTCATCTGCTTCTTGGTTTCATAAATGGTGGATGAGGTTGTGAAGTGGATTCTTTATTTCTGCTACTAAATCTGTTGTATCTACTACAAAATGCTGAAATGATATAGTCTTCAATTACTATAAAACCGATGGTACAACTCTAGTCATGCGAATAAATGTGTTGGTGTCGAGCATGAAGAGAGGTCATTGGATAACTGACCATTGATGAATGTCATTAACCAATGCGAGGCAAACTTGCCATTAATGTCAACGAGTGGCAAGCTACCTAAGTACATCTTGTGAAGGGCAAATAAATGAGCCGATGTCGAGCCACTTGCAAGATCCAACGATCAAGGGACATTTATCTATTCCCATGATTGTTGGAGAGAAAACCTGTCATTAAAGAATACAAGCCTCAAGGTACTAATGAGGACTCTAGCCTTGGACCTAGATAATGTGCCGATGTCGATAGGCCAAGGCTTGTTAGAAGGAAGGCCTTAAGGAATCCTCCATCATCTAATGCGAGCATGAAACAATGATTTTGAAGGACTATGAATGGAAAATTTTGCAGTGGATCAAGGTTTATTTAACGGAAAGGAAAATGACAAGTGAATGGAAAGTAAAAGGACAAATCAGCATGTAAGTGAGCTGAATGTCTTTATGAAAATGGGTTATGCGTTAGTGAAAGCAAGGAAGGAAAAAAATGAGTAGTGAAGGAAAATGAGATGAGAATTTGATTGACTGTCTAAGTGAAATGCAATGTGACTGCAAAGGAAATGAGATGAAGGTTTTATTGACTGAAGGAGTATGGATGTAATGGAAAAAATAGCATCTGAAAGGGTTGCAACTGCTAGATCTGATATGAATTAGCATGTGCTCATGCATTGTTGTTTCATCTCTGTTGCTGCTCTGATCATTTTCTTGTGAAATAAATGTGGTCTTTGAGAGGCACTATTTTCTTATGGTCATCTGTTCTTCCTCCTGGAACCTGCAAAAAAACTAGTACTTCTTCTCCAATGGATTGTAAGGTTATCAAAATAGAGAGGTGATCAATCTCTTTGTTAATGACATTTACATAAAAAAATAAGAATCGGTACTATTAAACAAGTTCATGAAAGAAAACCAAAAGAGTTTATACCTGTGTCAAAAGTAGTGCCTCAAGTTACCTGTTGTTTCTTTTCAGCAATTTATTCATTCTTTACTATTTCAAAATTTGATAATAGCTTCCTCATTTTTTAGATCTCATCGAGATATTTTCAACGATGCTTGAATCATTGATTTCCAATGTTGTATGAGAAAGTTAGACTGTTTTGAAATTTTTTATGAAATAGTGAATATTGTTATGGAAATGTGGAATGGGAACATGATGCTACAATGAAAGATGATGTAAGCAGATTAAATGGTTAGAATGCATTATTTGACAAATAAATCACTGAGTTAAAGGCATAGTTGCAGAATTGTTTTCCAGCTGCAGAATTATCGATTAGCTGCAGAATCACTGTTCAGTTGTAGAATTGTCGATTAGCTACAGAATCACTGTTTAGCTGCAGAATGTGCACAATTTTTGTAGCTAAAATCTTGAACAAATAACCTAAGTCAATAAATAACCAAAAATGAATTTAAAGAGCAGGAAACAATGTTGCCATTTACTGGAGCCAGAATCCAGTGATAATTGCAATGCCTCTTGTCAGAAAATTTAGCAATTTTTTTTTTTTCAAAGAGAAAAAGAAGTATGAAACAAACCTTTAGTTTGAGGAAGTTTTGATCATTAAAACTAACTACAATTCACTCAATTTAAACATTCATCTTTGTCAACACTTTCATGTAACTTCAAACCCAGATTCCATATTCCAACTCAGTCCTATTTCAGCAAACTGGATAAATTTCTTTACTTGTTCAAGATTCCAAGCAGTGCATCTTTGGAAGGCATAACTTCAATAAATATATATATATAGTGCAAATATTGAACAAGTGTTTTAGTACTGAGAAAGAACCGGTGGAGTGGGGCAAGCAAGAAAGAGTGAATGTAAAGCCAACGAAAAATATTTTCTAAGGCTCAAGAGAGAGGAGGAAATGCGTGCACGTTTTGAACACCTGTGCCGTGTTCAAACAGTTCACTGTGTATTAATTAGAAACCGTTTTTGCTCACGCAGTCAGTGAAATAGGGTCCCGAAGAATCTCTGATTTCTCTCAAACAATTGCGAGATTGAGGAAACCGTTTCTGGGTTATCTAATTCACCTTGTTCCCAAAAAAACACGTCTCAGTTTTCCTAAATTCGTTTTCATTTGGCCAGAAATTGCATTTAAAAATTGACGTTTTTCAGTTGTTACACATTTCTGACAAATGCTCAGATAACTTCTAGGTTGAATTTTTTTATTTTGCAGGTTTTTTGTTAGTTTCCATTAAGAATAGTCCATCTAGGACCTGTCCTTGCCTCCCTGGTGTACTATTTCTTTTTCTCCCTTCGTGTGGGCAATGTTTTTATGAACCTTCTCCTCGGCAGATGCCTTGGATTTGTCCACTTTCATCTTGGTACTTGATGCCATGTTGCTCGTCTTCTTCTTGGTTTTAGTAGTGGCATTCGATGTTGGGGGGTGAAGATCTTTTTTTTTTTTTTCTACGCAAAGGCTAATCTATTTATATTAAAGAAGAAAAAGTATATACAAGAGGGCGAAACTTATGAGAGCACCAATGAAGCTTGCAGCTCTCTGTCAAACTTGCAACAAAACTAACAGAACCACTGAGGCTAGCGCCCCTTACAATAGAAGAGTAAGAAGTGGATACACTGGATAGTTCATAATGTATCCATACAAAACACAGAATTTCCTGAGTGATAAGGATTGGAGAGATAATTTCTGAGTGAGTTTCTGCAGCCAGGTTTCCGTTTCCAAAATCTGGGCTGCAGACCTTGAAAACGTGACCCTTCAAACAGGCACCATCCGCTGAGCAGGAGCCAGAGCTCTCACCTATGACTGCTGTAACACCAGGATCAAAACTACGACCAGACCAGACCCGGCGGACCAACAAGCAACCAAATTTATAACATCGATCATAACTAGCGACCCAAACCATTTGACAAAACTGCACCCAGCTGTGCTCATCCTCACAGCCATGACGATGACCATAACCGACCTTTTCCATGAATGCGACCACCAAAATTAAAGATGATTTCCAACCAGTTATGAGCATACCTTCAAAAAATAGCAGGGGAAGACTGTTTACTTATCAGTATCTGGCTTGTAGACTTTGAACTCGTCCAGAGGCTCCCAAGAGATTTCCATACCCTCAGGAACATCCTCCAGCTTCATGCCTGGCGGAAATTTTGGATAAAGAGTGTTGGCGTAGTGGAAGTCCGGCAGCGTGGGCTCAATATGCTATTGAGGAGCGGAGGTGGTGGCTTCTTCTCGACCCTGGGGAATTGTCGGCTTATCTTGAACTATTTTGGGCTCATTCAAGTCCAGCATGCTGCCCATCTCCGCCCTGGCCTCAACTTGTTCTTCTGTGGGTGCCAGAGAGCTGTCTTCGACCAGTTTACTTGGTGAAGATGGGGCATAGGAGCTGTCCTCCTTTCCCCAATTGGGCGAAGAAATATTAGAATTCCCAGGTGAATTCTCTGCTTCAGTGCCCTCCTCCGAAGAGTCCTCCGCCAGAGAGCCCTCAGTCTCATCTTCTTCTTCGAATATGAATGTAATTAGCGTCGAGATAACTGGTCGAGAAGTTCTGCGGCGGTATTGAAACCTTGCCGTCTGCACCGAATGGTTAATGGACTGCTCAGAGTCCTCTGTTCTGATCGAGGAAGGGGAGGCACAATTGAGGGGGGAAATTCTCCTTGGGCTTCGATTTCCTCGTCTGCCAGCCCCACTCCTTTGGGCCTGATGGCGCCCCCGACGTGGTGTGGCTCTGTATCTCGGAGCCATACTGCTAATACAATGGCTAATACAATGGACAGAAGGTGAAAGCAACACAGAATGCCACGGAGAAACGCATCAGGTTAGCTGCCTACTATCACTATTGCGAGAATGCGCCCCCAAACACTTCCACTTGCCTGCGATTGC
Organism: Pinus taeda; assembly: GCA_000404065.3. Classification (NCBI taxonomy): domain Eukaryota; kingdom Viridiplantae; phylum Streptophyta; class Pinopsida; order Pinales; family Pinaceae; genus Pinus; species Pinus taeda. The sequence goes on along the minus strand of APFE031036169.1, from coordinate 5,858 downwards.
AATCAAATGCAGATAGGCCAAGAAAGGATGCAATTGCCAGAAAACGGGCCTGTGTTCAAACCATTCTTTCTCCCCAGGCAACAGAACATGAATCCGTTAGAGTGAACGCCATCCCTCCTCCGCCATCCTGTTATTCATTAGGCCTTTGTCCTGAACCCAACGCAGCATTGAAGCGCATTGAATGCCCTTCACCTTCAGCGGCCAGCTATAAATGGTATTCATGGTGATCGCCCCTCCTAGGATTGAGACATCTGTCTTCCGTCCTCCCGCGTGGCGTTCCATTAATTCCCTCATTAACACGATGGGCACCCGCATCCGGGTGAATATTTTACAACTATTACAGACATGAACAAACTCAATTATTTGAATACCGACCTGAACTATATCCATTATTCGGTTTTCCAAATATTTTAAAATATAAAATTGAACTGTAATAGCATCAATATTTCAACGAAACCATTTAAATAGATTGGAAGATCTCCTATTACTGTTTAATAGTACTTCACGGATTGCAAAATTTAGCTGTTCAATATTTTATATACACATGCTAGGATTGCAGATTTCCTTCTTCATATTTTTGATGTACACTCACGTTGAGATTTTGTACAACAAACTAAGATTCTGTTAAAAAGCTACCGACTGAATACCCTTTATCCCATACCTCCTAAATAATTAAAGCTATCAATAGAAAGATATTCTCTGCATTTCTGTACACCAAGTTCTACAGTTATAGAATGTACCGACTGGTTGTACAAGGAATATATTGCATTGTATAGAGCCTACGGGATTTGGAAACCAGTCATAGCATAGGTTGTATAATGTAGGTTGGAATCTCAAAGGAACAGGAAAAGGATGGAGTTGACAGAAAAGCACTTGCCATTGCTCAGAGTGAATCCTGCGAAAATGGATTGGAAACTTTTCTTTAAATGCCGACCGAACGAAGTGGTGAAATAGCGAATGCATCTCATTATCAAGTTGAAACATGCATAATATCAAAAACATTATTAAACAAGGGTGCATAAAATCTAAATGATGTTTACTTTTCTTTTATTTAATTTTTATATATAAAATTAATTTTAATTTGTAAGAATATTGGATTCATTTTCGAGATTATATACAAATTATCAGTGAAGTGTTGTGAGTTTTTTTAAAATTCACGAAATCTTTATTATTATTAATTCCTTCGGTAGGTCCAAGAATTTGTAGTGGTTGATTTTTTGTTTCGTTAATTCAATTAGTATAAAAAGAAATATATCACCATCTGCAATAGAAATAAAGATTGGTCTCGATATTTTTTTATGAGAGAATGTATCTCAAAGGTAAAGTTATTAAAGTCACCCACTATAGCGTCTATATCCTAGGGAGTTTCTATGATTAAAATTGAATTATCAAGGGAGTTTTATTAATACGAATAAAATTGACTTATCATTAAAAAAAAAAAAATATTAATTATTTATGAAAACTCTTGTTATTTTTATTTTTTGTGTCAATATTTCTCCCACGTGATCATTGTAGAAACTGAGGCCACATATCAGATTTTGATTTTGATTTTGATTTTGCTTAATAGCTAGTCAAAATATTACATTTTGATATTCCTCAAACTCCAACCCCATATTGCTTTTTCTTACCCTAGGTACCAAATTTCCCATTCTCTCACATCATTTCATCAACTTTTCCAAGAATATATGGTTATACACAATCATTCGTGTCTTAGTAAAATTTTCAACGCATGATAAGTCCTTTAAGCTTTTAATGGATTTTTGTTTGGAAAAGTTGAGAAGAGAAAAGGGTTCGTAAAATTGAGTCTTTCCAACTTATAAAATAGTTGGAAAAGGAGAAAACAATCCCTAATAAAATAGTTGGAAAAAGGAGAAAACAATCCTTAAAATGAAGACTATGAGTGAAATTTCAATAATGTAGAAATCCATGATGCTAAAAAAGACCATGAGTGAAATTCCAATAATGTAGAAATCCATGATGCTAAAATCTTAATTGATAAGGACAATGATAGGTTTCAAATGGGGTTATTGGTGGGATTGTTTAAAGAATTGTGAAATAAATATTTTACTATTTTTAATCAAAGTGGAGAGCATTTTCCTACATGGAGTGGCAGTCTATCATAGCAAATCATAGTTGCAATTCACCATTTTCCTAGTTTTATACACATGTCTACCTTGTCCTAGAATCTTGTTAACATTATTATAATGAATATAAGTAGACTTCATTGTATAACTTATATGAAACTGAATTGGGAAAGCTTGCCAATTTTGTGGAGAAAGATTTTTTTTATCAAAAGTAAAGTTGAAATTTTCTTTGATTTCTTATATTTAAAAAAAAAAATTAGGGAAGTAATATCATTGATTTGCATAATATTGGGCTATGATGATCATAATTTTATAGATGAATTCATTCTAGCATTTATTCTTAGAATAATCAATGATCAAGATCCAATCATGGTAGTTACATATCCAATAGCATCATCGGAAAATTTTCGTAGTATGAAATATTTCAAACATTTGCCTCTCTTAGTTTATCTTTTCATATACTATGGATCAACACATTTTCCTCATATTATACCAATCAAGATGAATGTCAGGGCAGGAGGTAACTCCACAATGTTGGTTGTGTCGATTGCATTACTTAATAAATGTAATATACATGAGTCACCGAATCTTGGGATTCCAGTTCTAAGGTCTCTTCATCCTCCCTAACGTATGACTAATCATAACTGAAACTATGTGATCATATTTTATAATAATCCCTATCCTTTTGGTGTCAACATTCCCCCCCTTAATCTGAAGGGATGTTAGTGATTCCAAGCATCATTCTGAATTTTTCAAATTTTTGTCTTCCAAGTGCTTTGGTGAAGATGTTTGCAATCTGCTCATTTGTGGAACAATGCCGCAAGTGGGTCGCCTTGGCCTCAACATGATGTTCAATTAGATGATATTTTGTATTTATTTGCTTGGTTAGATCACAAAACTTTGGGTTCTTGGCCAACTTTATTGTAGAAGTGTTGCCAACCAAGAGAGGAGTTGACTACTCTTGTTTCACCTACAAATTGTCCAAAATTTTCCCGAGCCACACAATTTCCTTCATTGCTTTAGCAGCAACCACATATTCTGCTTCACATATGGAATCTACTAAAATTGACTGTTTGTGTGACCTCGAGGAGACAACTCCTCATATAAAAGTCATAATATAACCTGAAATAGGTGCTTCAGTTTCTTTATCTCCATTGAAGTCTGAATGACAGTGTCCAACCATGCTGAAGTCACCTACCTGTGTATATTTCAGTCCAAAGTCTTGAGTTCCCTTGAAGTACCTTAGAAACTTTTTTTGCAGCAGACCAATGATCCGCCCAAGGCTTTTGTATAAACATCGAGAGAATTCCAACAACAAATGAAATGTTTCTTCTCATAGTAGTCATGTAGTTGAGACTTCCTACAAGTTGTCTATACTTCGTTGCATCCTCAAATTCTTTTCCTTTAGTGGATATGAGCTTTAGTTTCTATTCCATTGGAATAGTCCAAGGATTGCGCTTAGCTATGCCAAACTTGCTCAACAGATCTCCAATGTACTTCTTCTGAGAGAGGAATATAAACTTTTGATGTTGGGTTACTTCAACACAAAGATAATAGTGCACATAGCCCAAATCTGTCATTTCAAAGCCTATGCTCAATTTCTTTACTATGGATACAATGTTGTCCTTAATGTTCCCTGTCATAAGCAAATAATCTACATACACTACAAGATATACAAATGTTTTGAAACATTATTGACAAACATAGTTGCATCATTAATATCATAGTGTTTGAATTTACTTTTTAGAAGATGCTCTGCTAACTCCTCGTACCAGGCTCGAGGTGCTTGCTTGAATCCATATAAGGATTTTACAGGCTTGCATGTTTTTTGTTCCTAACCATTCACAAAAAATCCTTCTAGCTGGGACCTAAAAACATTTTCTTTCAGATCTCCATTCAAGAAAGTAGTCTTTACATCCATTTCATGGACTTTTTGACGCTTCTATGATGCCCATTTTTCTATGGGGGAAAAGTATCCTCATAGTTGATCCCTTCCTTCTATGCAAAACATTCAGCCACAAGCCTCGCTTTATGCTTGTCAAGTGAACCATCTACTTTATGCTTGTTCTTGAAGCCCCACTTGCAGCAAATTCATTTGTTTCATAATGAAGGATCAACCATCTTCTAGGTGCACTTCATTATCAAGGCATCCCAGGGAAAATTTTAAGAACCCCCCAAAATTTATATGTATAATAAATGGGCGAATCTCCATGGTATATAGGAAAAATGGAAGGCGATTTTATCAATAATATAATATGTATATATAATTTTCTAGCGAATCTCTCACCAGGCATGGCGAATATTTTACTCAATTATAAAATCTTGTAAGATCTTGGTGAGTCTTTCAATAAATAATAAAACTTTGTAAAGTCCTAGTGAATCTTAGCATTGTGAACTCTTAGAGAATTTTTTGAAAAAGTATAAAACCATATATGACAATAGCCACATAGTGGCAATATCACTGTTATTTTTCACATTTCCACGACATGGAACTTGTTTATAAAATTATAAAAAATCCAACCACGTCCCTTATAATATGCAAGTAAGCTTATAACAGAGTCTAATACCTCTACTATGCTTTTCTTCATTCAAGTGTCATGGCTACTATACTTAACACTGTGAATCACAACTCTCTCAGAACTCAACTCTATAGTGTAATTAAAACCTTTGGAAATTGAATCTGACAACTCTATAAAAAGGATTAGTGAAATAAAAGCTTTTGTGAATGAGCTCACTAACTATCTCTGCTAAACAATCAATCTAGACTATGAAGTCTTCCATCTTCATCACTGTCGTGCTCACAATCAAGCGAGTGTGACCATCTGGCCTGACATAATGGCCATCATAGCTTCCAATAATCAAAAACCCCCTTGCAAGGACATCCTACCTCATGTCTCATGAATTTTATTCATCAATCTTAACTGATATAAATCTTGTAAAGATAATATTAGAATCCTCTCCAGATTCACTGTTAATACAAGGGTAAGGAAATTTTCAAGCTCAAGGCACTAGCCAATACCAACTTTGGTATTTGTGACCCCTTTGTGGGGATGCACCTACCCTGCCTCGTTGGGTTTTTGACTTGTAACTGTTGGATACCTATACCAATAGGTTTCATATTTCATGATTGGCAAATACTAGTGCCAAATATGCTCCATTTTGCTGCCACAAAGGTTCCATATTTACAAGAAAAGAGAAGGTGTATATATGCCTGCATATTAACAAAAGTTTTATGGATGACCCAACAGTCTAATCTGGATCATGCCGTGGTTTCAATTTATGTTGTAGAATAGAGAAAGAAATCTATCCAAACTGTTTAATCTTGGCAGATCAGTAGCTAGGTAGAGAAACTAAGGTTCCCAACTGCTTAATCTGGGGCCTTGGAAGGAATAAGGGTAGTATTAGATAGAAAATGAAAGCAAAAAAGCCAATACAAAAGAAAAGGCACACAAAGGGTTTGCAAGTCCAAGTGCACCCTCCAAGAAGGAATAAAAAATGTTAGGCAAACTAGTTGGGTAGGTAGATGGGGTTGCAGAAGTGGTCTTTCTTCCAAGATCAAATTTGCTAACCATGTACAAGCAAGGTAACATAATCGAGCATGACTAACTTCATTTTTCATTTGTATATCACTCATTACTAACACCCCTTCACAAGTTGTCTACATAAGAGAAACTTAAAGCTTTGTGATGGTTCTTATGGCCTTTAAAAGCCACATTTCTTGTGCAAAAGTCTTTTCATTTTGATCTACTCTTTACACTAAGTTGTTTTCAAGAA
>APFE031036153.1:0-17879 GCA_000404065.3 Pinus taeda | reverse complement strand
GTGATACAAATGTTCATCAGAATTTGAAAACACAGTTAAGTCATCAAGATAAACAACTAAAAATATATCTTTCTCATTGGCGAAAGCCATGTCCATTGCACGCTGAAATGTGGCTCCTGCATTTTTCAAACCAAACGGCATTTTTGCATAATGAAATGTTCCCCATGGAGTGGTGAATGCGGTTTTGTCACGGTCATCTTCATGCACTAAAATCTGATTGTATCCTGAATAGCTGTTGAGTAGTGATATCCTTGATGCTCCAACTACTTGCTGCAATATATGGTCCATTTTGGGCAGCGGATAATTGTCTTTTAAGGACACCTTATTCAAATTTCTGAAATCAATACATAAGCGGATCTCACCTGTTTTCTTTCTCACGGGCACTAAGTTTGATATCCAATCTGAAAATCGGATAGGCACAATGATTCCTGACTTATACAATCTGTTTACCTCTTTTTCAATTGATGGCAGCAGCTTCAGATTGATTCTCCTCAACTTTTGACGAAAAGGCTTCTGATTTGTCTTAATGGGAATAGCATGCTGAATGATATTTGTGTCATATGTTTTTGAATCTGAGTAATCCCATGCAAAACATCAGAAAATAGAGATAACAATTTCACATATTCTGCTTTTACCTTTGGTGACAATGATTTTGATAGCTTTACCATTTTGGGATTCTCAGTTGTCCCAATGTTTACCTCTTCAACACCTTTTTCAGTTGGTCTTAATGTCGGTTTGCGGGCCACATCGTCTTGGTCAAACATCTCCTCCAAAGGAATCAATCCCTTAGGAATAATGTTATCTTTAAGTTGCATCACTTCCATTTGATTTACTTGTATATCATCACTACCATCATCATGTTCTGTAGCTATGGAGGTATCTTTGAACTTACCCTTATTTTGCAGAAATTCATTAATCTCTTCATCATCTTGAAAGACTTGCCAACATCGCTGATTGTCTGGAACGGTGGGACGGTGTTTCACATGAATCTCAAACTTGTTGCTGGAATTCGTCGGAATTTTTAAGTTGCTTGCTGCCTTAGCAAGTCCATCAGCAACACCATTTTGTATGCGAGGCACACATGTCAAGGTATGATCAGAAAATAGCTTTAAAATATCTAAGATTTCATTTCGATAAGCTCTCATGCGAGGATGCTTGGCCTGAAACTCACCCTTAACCTGCTTTATCACCAACTCTGAATCACCATAGACTGCAATCTTCTTTGCTTTCAGCTTTCTAAGAATCTTAAGGCCAGCAATTAGAACTTCATATTCTGCCTCATTATTTGAACAGTCAAATGCTAGTTTATAGGAACACACTCTCACCTTGCTTGGAACTTTGTCTTGAGCGGAAAAGGGACTTCGAATCCACACACCAATACCAGCACCATCACTACCTACTGCGCCATCAAAATCCATGGTCCAAAGACCATCTTCCTCCTCCTCCAAGTGTTGAAATTGTGTTAGCTCTGTTTTATCTGTTTGCTGCCCATTATCTTCAGCTGTTTGCTCCATAGTAGCTTGCTTTTCTCCTCTTTCTTTTTGCAGAGCTTCTCTAAAATTCTCAGTGATCTCTGGTATATATTTTGCCTGAACTAACTGACTATCTATATCATTAAAACTATCAGCAAATAAAACAAACGACTCCAAACCTGTATGTACATAATTTACAAGATGATTGATTGGCTTCTCTTTGCTGGTTATCATGTATTTCATCTTTTGCTCTCGATATGCTTTCTCATTTGACCGAAGACTGGAATTGTAGCATAAGAAAAGTCTAACTGTAGCGTACCTTTCAACTTAGCCCCCCAAGATCTTGAAAGTAGCATACCAAAACGTGGAGGAATGTCCGCCACAACCACATCCATCAAGACATTCTTTGCTGGAATTTGGTCTAAGCTAACAACCAAATCTTTAATGAGCCCGATACATCTCACACGGCTGGAATCAAATGAATACAAATCATGATATCTCCTTGTAATGTCTAGCCCCAACTTTTCCATGATCGCCTTTGGCATCAAATTGTGTGAAGCACCCGAATCGAACATAGCATTGTGCAAAACATATTCATGCAATCTCAAACTGATATAAAAGGGAGGAACATCACTATCAGGGGACTCACCATCCAATGCTGGCCTAAATATCAATTATGGCTGATCATCTTCAACGTTTACCGTGTCAAACATGGGATCAAAATTTATAATTTTAGATACTTGACCTCGGTAGCTGCTGTTTTTCATGATTTCAGTCAAAGGAATGGATACTTTTAATTTGGAAATTACATTTTCCAAACTAAATGCTGAAACTTTTTCGACTTCCTTGACCGAAACTTCTCTCCTATCTTTGATTATACTTGCTTGATTTGTCCTTTCTGCTGCTGATATCTTGCTAGTTGTGGGATCAATTGTCTCCTTTCCTTTCTTCTGTGGTATCGGTGAATCCGTCTTTGGTGCTGTCTTTTCTTTTCTGAATTGGATTGATGGGCACATCTCGGTTTCTCAATGAATACTGCTTTTGTTGAGTGGACAAGGCATTCAAATATCCTCTTTGGTAATCATCTAAATCTGCATCATTTGCTAAGATAAAATCTTCATCTTGCTAGGCGCCTGAACTTTCTCCATATTCTTCTTCTTCAATGATGTAAATGGGCAGATCATCAGGAGTAAAGAAGTGATTTTGGTCCCCTACTACATCAGAATCTTCATCTAAAATTAACTCACAAAATTCTGCAAAAGAGGAGTCTTAATCTGCTGTTGGGCTGCCGGCTCTTGTGCTCTTTGTTCACGCTGCTTGATTCTGAACTGAGGTTGTTGCTGGCCACAGTAATTTGGATTACGAATCTGTGGTTCTGATTTGTCAAGGTTCATTCTTTTGAACATTTTTTCCATCTCACGAAGCCAGGGCGGTTCTGATGTAGATTGTTCCTTTATAGTCACTCTTTTCTCTGCTTTCAACCATGCTCTCTTATCATTCAGATTCGCCTCAACATTAACAACAATATTTTGCATGTCTTCTAAAGTAGGCGGATCTCTATCCCGTAATGAATAAGCCATCTCCAGATCAAAACCATCTGGGAATTTAAGAAGAGTTGATTTTCTAGATGGTCTTAAATCATCCAGAATAGCATTATAAGCTGTATTAAACTGGATAATATAGTCTTGGACAGACTCACCATGATTGCGTTTGATATTGTTGTACTCGACATTGATCTGAAGTGGATCTTTTCTAAGTTCCCAACGATCTAAAAACTGTTTATGAAGTTCAGCCAATGTAGGTACACTTCTAGCTCCCAAGCCTCTGAACCATTTTCTTACCTCTCCTCCGAATGTTTGCACAAACAATCGCATAGTTACATCCTCGTCATCAATTTCATATAAATCACAAAAGTTTGTCATTTTGTCTATATGCTGCTGAGCGGACACACTTTGAGGAGTGCCATCAAATATAGGGATCTTGATCCGATAATCTGCGGGCATATCATGCAATTGCTGAGGTAAAGCAAGAGGAGCGAAACGAGCAGCCATTGCTCTAGGTGGATTTAGTATAGGAGTTGTTGGTGGAGTGGGTGTAGTTACAGTATGAGGAGTATGCGAAGGTGTATGCGGAGGAGAAGCAATATGGGATGAAGGAGGGGAATTGGCTACAGATTCTGAATAAGTAATTATAGGTTACATAGGGATGGTGGGAATGAAAGGCGGTTCAATAGGAATTCTAGAGGTGGATGCCATGACAGTAGATCCAATATTGGAAGATACAGCTTCTAAGAAATCAACAAGGTTTGCAGCCTGGATATCGGTCTGAAGGTGCCTTAAGATAAAATTGTCAATTAATTTATTGTGTTTTTCAAATTCAAGAGCTGCAGCAAAATCAGGATTTGGAACTATAGAATCAAGAGCATTTTCAGACTTGGTTTTAAACAATGACAGTTCAAACTTTTCATCAAAAGAAATTTCTTCAAGGTATTTAAAAATTGCGGGACATGAATGAGATTTAACCACAGGAGTCGCCGAGCTTTCTTGACGGAGGATTTTTCGAATCAAGTTTGGATTTTTGTAAATAGGAGGTGGATTCGGATCTGGATTAGCTCTTGTATGTCTTTTTGAAGCTAGTGTGTTTATCAGAAGATCAAAAGAATTGAATAATTCAGCCAATCGATTTCTAGACTCAATCATCCAAAGGTCTAGAATGAACAAAAGTACTGAGGTGATTTGCAAATCAAGTATTCACAAGCTAACCGGAGATCGACTGAAGCAACATTTATCTACTTTCGCTTATGCATAGCAAGAGCATTTTGAAAGCTACCTGGCATGAATTAAGACTTCGTCTAAGACTCATGAAACAAACTCATCAGCAAGCAAATCATCGAGATCTTCCCCAGTGGAGTCGCCACTATGTTAGCGCTCAAATCTACCTTAGGCTTAAATAAGGTAAAACTCGAGGCTACATCAAACCACGCTCTCTCCGAGTCAATCTCGGCAAAAGGTAATCAATGAGGTCGAGATGACTGAATTGATGACTAATTTTAGGCTAGGTATGAAGTACAAGGACTTTGAAAATCGTTTCTTTGAAGTTTTGTTGAATTCAAGGGAAAGGCAATTTTGGGTGCGGGGATGAGGCACAATTTTTGTAGAGGTCTACTTGGGGCAAGATAGGTGATTTTTTTGATGCCTTTAAAGTGATTGAATGGATAGATCTAACTGGTGAGAGGTTAAGGAGAGAAAGAAACATCAAGGATTCTCCCTAAACAGATGAAAACATGGAAAATTAAACAAATTTAAAGGCAGAGCATAGCAAATTTATGGATTCTACCTTAACACTTCATTTGTTCAATTGCAGAAGATTAAAGAAGGAAAGCGGTACACATAAACAACTTACAAGTACTGAAAGAAACAAACCATCAACACATAAAGCCACATGAATCCCAAATAGTGCTGCAAAACCCTGGTCTTTCCTTTGCCAAAAATGCAGATAAAATATGTACAATAGTGTATCCAACTGTTCCCAAGAGTCCAACCCTGAAAATGACGAAGAAAATACATAATATAGGCAAGCCAACACATTCCCTTGCCTATAGGGGTCGAGCTCATCATCCTAGGAGCTGTTTCAACCAACTCTAAACAAAGCACTACAATCTAGGCAGTCAAAACAACTTGCCTCTATAAGCTAGGAAACCAATTCATTCATTAAATTTTCACCTTTTAGTGAATGAATCTTCTATAATAAGTATATAAGTGTCAAAACAACATAATGTTTCATCAATTACATCAATAGGAGTGAAAAATCACATCACAAGTCAAAATTAGTCAAACTGGCTTCATTTCCTGAGCTGAAGATGAAAATTGTGCCAAAAAACTGTATGCGTAGCGCCCCTGATCCCTATGCATAGCGCACATTTCAACCTGTTTTGGGGGCACTTCCCGACATCCAAATTGAGATCATGATAGCTCGTTGGAAAGACCTGGATGTCTACTTTCCAACACAAGTAGAATTATTCATTTTTAAGCTTATTTTCCCCCTCAAAACTGTATTCTCCCAGAGGTACTTCCTGCTGTTGGAAAAGGTGGCAGAAAGGTGATTTTCATGATGTTTTTGAGCCTTTTGGTCACCCAGAACTTGATGAAATGCTTTGGAAATAGCTGAGCATGTATAATTCATCATGACAAATCAAAAACTACAAGCCATTTGTGATTTTGACCTCCCAATCTTACGGGTAGCGCGCTACGCGTTGAGCCAAAAAACCTGTTTTGCAAGCCAAAATTTTCAAAAAGACAAAAGTTTCTCCAAATTTGCCCAAATTCGGAGTGAAGACCCTCCATCATGTATCATGCCCAACTAACGAAGCCTCGGCCAAAACTCGAAGTGGATCGGGCCTTTTCCATTGTTTTAGCGCTTTGCTCAAACGCCTCTTAAGGATCTTCATTTTCGCTTTGCAAACATGCATGCGAGCCCAATAGTGTGTTTTCATATGATGAAGCATGTCCTTGTCTCTTTTTGCTTTCACCAATAACTTCTCCAAATGAGTGTTTACCCGGATGAGCATTGATTCTCGATCAATATGTGTCAAATCATCGGGTCTCCTTCGGGCCAATTCTCGGTCTTCCCGGATCTTCCGCAACTCATAAAGTGTATGCTCATCTTCCAGCTGTTTGTTGCGCTGCTCCAAGTAGTTGATCACCCACTTAGCCATCTGAAATTTCTTTTGCAGCGACTCATTCTCGGCCCTTTGCTCTCGGATGATCTCCTATAGCTCCGAATTAGGAGAGCTAGCATCAACATCAATGATACCCATGTCCTGACCTCCTGAAGGACCCTCATCAACCATGGGTCTCTTGCCCCTATCCTGAATCTTTACCTGTACTGAAGATGGAGGCGAGACCCCTTCCACATGATGTGGAGATAATACTCGCTGTGCTGATGAAGTCAACGAGACCCCTTCCACCCCGGGTGGAGATAGTATTCGTCGTGCAGATGCAAATAAGGCCCTATGGCCTCGCTGATATGTCACATATGCTGGAACATCTACATGCTCTGTCTCAGGAATGTCAAACTGCTGTGAAGGCCCTCCCTCATCATGAACTATCTCTGGCGGTGGCTGAGGCGCTGTGAAGAGGTCACGAGAAATAAAATCCTCCCATGTAATGCCCTGCTGTGCCAACTGATGAATCACCACGATCTTGATCAATGCATAATGATATATGCTCCTATGCTGATGTTCTGGACTCTTCCTTTGCACTAAAGGCACCATCCTCTCTATGTTGTGAAACATAATGTATGGGATGTTCATCAGACGCACCATTGTAAAATGCATCAAAAAACAGACATGGTATGCATAAAGACGCGAGAATCTGCCCTCACAACTGAAATACCGAATGATTAGTTTCATCAAAGGTGCAAACCGATCATTCAGGTAGTGGAAAGGAAAAACTCTGCTCAAGTGCCTCATATACCCTGGTTTAATATATGGCTCATAATATGATTTTTCTAGCTGCTGACGCTTATTCCATTACTCCCCGATATTTGGTATCCCAGTGGCCTCTGCAATAGTCTCTGGTGACAAAATGAAATTAACTCCAGCGAGGTTTACATGGCCATCATGTAAATGGAGAACAAACAAGCGAGCTAATTCATGATGATGCTGAAATTGTGAAATTAGCTCACAAAGATGATAGCATGACTGATGGCGAAAACAATCCATGGCAAGTGGGCAAGCCTGCAATTGTACCATAGAAGTGGGCTCTTCTCTAAGATGTTTACCACCTTTGCCACCTCTGCGAGGCCTCTGTGGCACATTTCCCTCTGTTGTGGAATCACTGTCATTTTCCCGCTCATACAATGACTCTGTATTTGACATGGCTTTGAAAACACAATAACTGCAATAGGAGGACTGCAATATGTATGTTGTAGGTATTGATGAAATCCCAATTTCAGTACATACTCAAAAAACCAACTGAAGCATCATAAGAGTTATGACATAATGGACATTTTGTTTGGTATATTTGGGCATAAAACAGTCACAAAGACAGTTTGACAAATGGACAAGGGTATGAAGTGTTGTTGGCTCAAAGCTTTCAAATGGGCATGGAGCTATATTTCACCAAGGAAAGGGAGAAAAATCTTCACCAATTACTCATATGTCCTTTAATACCCTTTACAAAGATTTTGATAGGGGCCTAGGGTTTCATTTGTTTTCTTATACCCAACACACCACTTCCACTCTTCAAACACACTATAAACAATATTCAAATTGATTGATTGAGTCAAAGAACACCTACTTGCAGCTTCAGAGGCGATTTGACACGATTTAGGCGCATAAATGTGATGCTGGAATGAGTGCGTAGTGCACAGTTTCAATGCGTAGCGCACAGCCTGATGCGTAGCGCCTATGTAATTTAACAAAGGTCACGCTTGCCCAATGCGTAGCGCACTGCCTAGTGCGTAGCACACAGTTTCAATGCGTAGCGCGCACCTTAAACTCTCCCCAAGGGTTTGTAAATTGGTTTTTCGCCCTCCAATCTTGAAAACGCTCTTGCTTTGATATGTGGTGAACAGAAAGACTTGTTTTCACCTTATATACAACCAAAATATCTAATTTGATTAAATTGACTTCAAAAACCCACTTTGTAAAGTTTGGGCACTTTCACTTTTGGTCTTTTAATACAATAGTGCTTTTTTGATTTTCTCATGCTTTTCTGAGGTTTGGACTGAAGTTCTTTGTTGATTTTTGTTTGCAGGGATAGCTGTGATATGCTCTGGCAAAGGAGACCAAGGCTGCACTTGAATGATTGAAGAATTGAAATTTTGAAATTTTTTACAAAAATGAGATGGTGACTTATCTTCAAAACATAGTTTTGAAGAGAAGTCCTAATTCAGCTGTACAATGATGAAAATTATTGAAGTGACGATCTATCAAAGACATCCCTCTGGCCTGCTGGTCTTCTAAGGCTTTTCAAAACAAAACTGACTCAACCCTAGACCTAAGACCTAAAAATTTAAAACATGATTGTAAATGACCTTTGAAGACTTGTTTTTATGAATAGACCTGAACCAGCAGTGCCAAGCACGAGGGGAATGAGTGACACAAACCATTCCGTCAGAGTTATGGCATGCCTAATGAAATGCAACTGATTGAAACTGATGTGACGCCTAAACATGAAATGCAAAAAGAGCTTTGATCTCTGATGGAGGGATAACTAGACCGACTCTAACAAGGTGTAAATAACATATTTGAGCATAGGGGTCTCATACTCATTTGAGATTCACTATGAGGCATTGTTTCCTTATCACTTTTGCTACACTTTCATCCATTAGGCCATATATACATTTTTCATTCATATACAAGTAAAAACATGATGAGATCCATACATGGCTATTGTCATAAACACATACATAACCAACATAATAGCAACAAAAATACCAAGGAAATCACAACTATATAATTCACATATAGACCAATATAATACTCATAAAAATACAAGGAGAAATAGCCTCATATTGGTGATGCAAAATCCAAACCTGAGATGCGACTTCCACGTTCCACCCGACCATAGAATGGTTGAGCCAAATCTCTCTTCAACCATTCACCCCCATGCCATATTCCAAGCATGAATGTGGGATATCATAGAACGCATCAATTTTAAACCATCCAAGGCTTCGAGAGGCCAACCACCTCAACCCATCAAAAATTGATTCCACCTCAAGGTCAGACATCACAAACCATCATCAGATTGGTCTCTATCCAAGCCTTTCAGGGCCTCTAAAGAATTTGTTCCAACCAAGGCTTCCAAGACTAGTAACTCAACATATAGCTGTCGCTGGGCTTCTAGAGTGTTTTTCCAACTAAGCCTTCCAAGACTAGTAGCTCAACCTACCAAGAGCTTCCAGAGCATTTGTCCAACCAAGGCTTCTAGGACTAGTACCTCAACCCAAGTTGTTACAAGGCTTCTAGAGCATTTGTCCAACCAAGGCTTCTAGGAACTAATAACTCAACTCAAGCTAAAGGAAACATGAGAACCAACCTAAACAAAACAAGAAAATAAACCCACAATCTCCATGGATATCCAGTAAATGGAAAGGCTAGGCAAATCCATTGTCAATCCAGGCAATCCTCCATGCCAATGACATATCATAACTAAGAATCCACATGCATGCCAAAACTAATGAGGAAAACATACATGCAACTCGGTACCTGCAAGCAAAATCCTTTGTAGTTGTTGATCCCGAATCCTCTTGCACTTTCCTTCTTTTCCTTTTCCTTTTCCTTCTTGCTCCAAAACTCCAAGTGTGCTACACTCTCCAAGAGTGCTCTAAGAAAACTC
This sequence comes from Pinus taeda, assembly GCA_000404065.3. NCBI lineage: Eukaryota > Viridiplantae > Streptophyta > Pinopsida > Pinales > Pinaceae > Pinus > Pinus taeda. Next base: position 8,065 of record APFE031036153.1, on the reverse strand, counting down.
TAATTTACCCTCAGAATCCTTTTTATTAATGAGGCCTCTATTTTCTTTATTTTCCGTTATTTTCCTTCAATTGGCTCTGCACATGCAACCTATGACCTTTCACCTTCATTTTCTCCTAATTTCCATTATTTTCATAAATAAAATGCCAATTAATGCCTCATGCCTTTCCAAAAGACTTTTCCATTGCATTTTCCAATTTCCTCAGCCATAATAAATCGAATGAACACCCACTAGGATGTGTTTTCCCACCATTCAACTTGGAATATGTGTCCTATCACCATGGCCTTATATATTTTTACATGGATTTTTTAACCAGGGTTGTTACAAAACCCTCCCCCTTAGGGGAACACCGTCCTCGGTGTTCAATGACACCTATAACCAGCAAGACTGTTGGAAAAAAACATACTACCCATGGAGATTTATAACACAACTCGTTGCACTATTTACAATGATCATATGTTAAAACATGACAAACATACCGTTTACTAGAGCTTTATAACACAACTCATTACAATATTTACAATAATAACAACATATACACATATACGCATTTGCTTCACCCAACAAATAATCATATTGTCTATGGAGCTTTATAAATCCAACTCGATACAATATTTATAACAATACACACATATACACATATTCACATTTATTGAACTAGAAAATAAAATGATATGATGCCTGCATCTGCAACAAGGGAATCCAAAGGCTCACACCTCCACCCTTAAAGTAATACTAGGATTCACCTCCTTGCCAGGAAGTCCAAAATCCACTGCAAAGCCAAATCTGCATCCAATGTCCAACGCTACAATCTCACGCTACATGTCCCCTCAATGAACAATTACTGGATCTTTGTTTCAGGGCGCACTACCGATGTGCATCTGATTCCATCTGGAAATGCTAAGGACCAAAACAAAACCATCCCTGACCTTCCCTTCTCTGCTACATAGTCCCTTGAGCAATCTGGTCACCCCCTTCCATGCAGTCACACACTTTCCAAGTTCCACTGGCGCCCCCATCCTGGGCAGTCCATCCCTTGGCAAGGCTTCCTCACATTGGAATATACAAAAACCAAGGCATATCCCTGCCTCAAACCATCATACCGGTCATAACATGCTCATGGAAATCAATGGACATTATTGGATACCAATGTCCCACGATTGCCCTGCTTGTGAATACTTTACCAACATACTGTTGCATTTTCCAATTCCTTCTGCTGACACTGCTAATTCTTGCAGTCAGTTTCAATCATCCAACTGAGCATTTTCATGCATTCCTGTACCAAACACATAACTTCCATTAGTTTCAAAATAAATTGAAAATAACTTCAAATCATACCTCATTGGTGGATCGTCAATAAGGTATACTTGCAGTTATGTTTTCTTCCTGTCACAACAAGTCAAACTAACATCTTTGACCAAATCATCATGTATAAACATATCACACCAGGTTAGCTCGAAACATGACCATCATAGATCAAAATCATAAATCCCATGTAACCATCATAAACCAGAATCATAGATCACATGTAATCGTAATGGACCAAAATCATAAATCACATGCATAATAAAACTGAAATAAAATATTGATATTTATTCTTTAATCAATCCTTAGCTTCTACCTTTGTCCTTATTACGTATGCACACTAGATCGGTTGCCACACATGACAAACACCTAGTGCATTCTCCTCAACCATGTGCATATACACATAGTGTGCATCACACACATACAACCAAACATGACATACAACACCATGCAATACATGCATCTACACCTGACATACAACACATACACCTAAACCCAGTGTACAACACAAAACAATACATACTCCTACATCTGTTGTAGACCACCACACAATACATTCACTTACACCTGATTTACAACACAATACATATGTGTATAAACACAATGAATACACATGTCAAGATGCCACGGCTACATAATGCACATACATAGTACTGCATGTACATAACACAACATGTATAACATGCACCTAATACCACATGTACACAGTAACACCTATACACAACACCACCTGCACAACGTGTACACAACATCACATGTATATGGCACTACCTAAACAATGTGTACACAACACCACATGTACATTGTACCATTTGTACAATGTGTACACAATGCCAGATGTACACATCACCACGTGCACGACATGTACATAACACCACCTGCATACAACACCATCTATACAACATGTACATGGCACTACATTCCCACAACACCACTTGTACAATCATGCACACAACACCATATGTACAACATGCACACAACACCATATGTACATAGCACTGCATATACAACATGTACATAACACCCTATGTACACAACACTACATATCCAACATGCACACACCACCACATACCCATCATGCGCATAGTACATTTTGTACACAACACCACATATCCAACATGCACATAGCACCATCTATACCCATCACTGCATATGCAATATCCACACAACACTATATGTACCACCCAATACATAACATTGCATAAACAACATGTACACACACACACACTATATATATACAACACCACATGTGCACAATATCACATATGTAACATGTACAACATATATACAATATATGTACTGCACATCCAAACCACATTGTCTCTACCAAGCAACCTTGCTTCTAGTGTCTTAGCCATGCTTGTCCCAGCATGTTGCTAACCACACTGCGTTCATTTTGCTAATGTATCCCTATGTATAGCCTGTCCATAACATAGACATAATATAATCACATAATATCAATTCATAACCACATGATATTGACCTCATATATTTGTCATGGATACTCTTCCCACTTGATTCCCATAAGACCAGGAACCTTGTCATGTCATTCACCTGCATAAGCAATCATTCCTCCACAAGAATGATCCCTGACAACCTTGTCGGACAGTGACATAGATACATACATATACATAAACATTAGCATAAAAAAATCACGATCATGTCGGAAAACGACATGCATACACACATATATACATATAAACATTAGCATTAAACAACCATGATCCATGACAACCATTTCAGGTATGACATACATCCATACATATATAAACATCAGCATAATCATGATCATAACATAATTACTAGGTCTTAAGATCAAGGTTAAGAGAACTTCCTTTAACCATGCACAACATTGAGAACAACAGTTCCCAATATAGCCAAGGCATTTGACGCCTCAAATCTATTTACTTCACCTTTCCTATTACATTTCTCATGATTGTCCTACCATCATTCATTTACACCAATGGGCCCAACCATCCCAAATTACTGGCATACTCTTGCCTTTAACTTCCTTATACATGCATCAGCTTCATCCAAGTCTTACATTACCTACTAGCTTTCATCCAACTGTCCCTGAGCTCCATTAACTTTATTCCTTCACAACCAATTCCCAAGACTCAACACATAAAAGGCAATACCAAGAAACAAGCAATAGAAAACCAATAATGATATGATACCACAAACAAAGTGGTATGGCCATACACAAGACATAAACAAAGTCGTGAATCAAGTGCAAACAAATCACAAAATATCGAAAGCACAAGACTAACGATAGACGTCGTGACTCAATCCCCATAGTTCCCAGTGATTCCGAAGGAAATCTCAACCTAAGCATTTTTCAAGATTTCATGGCAATCTTCCTGTCATGCAATCCCCTGCATCATATTGCCATAAACATGTAACTGTTAGTGCTTAAATAAACATAAGAATACACTAGTTACCTTATCTTGTTGTGTCAAACATGTTGCTTGCAACTAAAAACATCGACACCATCTCTCAAGGAACTCCAATTCCCTTACTAGATCCACCCATAACTAGAGACTAGCTAATATACCTATCAAGTACATGTTCATGAATCTAGCATATATCCACATAATGTCAGACAAGATTAAGGTTAAGAAGGTTTCATGTATGCAAAACACTCATTCATTTGAAATTAGGGTTTCAAAACATAGCCAGAGGAATTATTGCCCAATTCCTTTCTTTTACCTTTTTACCTTGTTACAATCGAGGCTTACTATGTATTGTCACATCACCCAAGTGTTAGTTATATAAACACATCAACTATTATCTTTTCATGCTAATACCAAGCATTTCACCCTGCAACTGCTCACACATGTCAACCACATGTTTCAAACATCAAGACAATCATATCTATCAAATTGAAATCAACCTTTACCAAGACTAACAATCATGTCATAATCCATAGTCAACTCATCGTCATTAGACATAATGCTACAACTATCACCTACTACACTCGAGTACGTATCAACTGTCTCAACACATATGTATTAGTACAATTATCTTAAAACAAGATCATTGGAACACATACTCATATTATGAAATTCATCAAACATTTAACCAACTTGCAAACATGCCATGTTAAATAAATCAACTAGATGACATAATAGACACCAAACACTCAAACACCAAATAGACATCATAGTCAAAAAATGAAGCAAAAAATAAACGACATAAGAAAGTTCATACCTTAATTTATCTCAGGGGAGGTTATCTTGTATGCACGATCAATCTAGTTAGCATGCTATAACTTCACAACACATCATCTCAAGAACAAATAAGTTCATGATATCCATAACAGTAAATAACAAACATGTTCACATCATAAGGCCATAAACATTTGTCATTCATGCATAACAATCACGTATGTACAATCAATCTAGATTAGTATGACAAAATTTCACATCATATTAACTTATACATGAATTCCATAACCCTAACCCTTTGCATACCCATCCAAATTAATATGATACACATAACTTCAAGATTTTAATGTAATAACCCTAATCATCAAGCTACTAGCATATAATAGCAACAAGTTATATATCATGTTCATCAACAACATATAACCTAATCATCAAGCTAACTATCATATAACAATAAGAAGTTAACTCATAACATACTCATCAACAACATATAACCTAATCATCAAGCTAACTATCACATAACAACAACAAGTTAACCTATAACATACTCATCAAAACATATAACATAATCACCAAGTTATCTAACATAAAAAACAAGAGCAATGCATAAACCACATGTTACTACCACTCATGACTATCTAACACATGTGCATATGACTACACTAATCAACTAGCATCTATCATTTATGGAACCAAAACATCAATAGACATGTACATAAACCTAATGTATATAACCCTAATGCATATAACAATCCATTAACTAACATACATACATGCCCAATATCCAAACATGTATGACAACATGCTCTTGGCTCGAGGCCCAATGCTGCAACTTCACTTTAATGACCTGCATCTCCTGCTTTATCTCAACCAACACATCAACATTATAACATACCCATATCATCGTGATGACTTAATTTCATACAATGACCTCATGCACAACAACCTTCACCATGACAATGCATGCATAACAACATATATACACCGACATGCAAAACAAATACATACACAATCATACACTCATTACGACACATCCCTCAACAACATAATCAACCTTCACATGTCGGCATCACTACAACCATGATCAACACCATGCAAATGCAACAAGCATGTGGACTACAAGCAAAAGGAACACATATGCTACCGACATGAATGCATGACCAAAACATCGCCCAGTCATTCTGAGCGGTGAACCATGCTCTGGTACCACTCTGATACACCCTCCTCGTACATCTACCCAAGCAACCGACCAGCCAAGGTAAACATGCGATGAGAGGCCACTATGATATGATTCGACCTCCCAAGTCACGTTAAGGAAGTGGAACTGACCGAAACACACCATATAGACATTCAACATCAACATTAGGACCCTCGGGAACCAATCTAACCTTTTTGCCAACTAGCCCCTGGGTCCCACTGAGATTTTGGACCACTTGACCTCTAGATTCTCTCATGCTATGGGCATGCCAGCATCCAGGGACCTTTGGATGCTCACACAAGCCTGCAAACCAACATCTAGGGACTTTTTTGCACAATGTTGTGCCAACGTCCCCACAATTTGAGCCACTTTTTCAAACCCAAATCCTAGGTCACTACCCATAATTGAATGAAATCTTTAGAACAATAAGATAACATGGAAATAACAATACTAATGCAATTACATGAATAATACCTTGATTGGACCCCTACTAGACATGACAGGAATTTTTTCAAACATCTCACAATATGTAATCTATAGATGTAAATAACATATCTGAGCATAGGGGTCTCATACTTATTTGGGATTCTCTATGAGGCATTGTTTCCTTATCACTTTAGTTGCAGCTTCATCCATTATGCCATAGATACATTGTTCATTCATATACAAGTAAATACATGATGAGATCCATACATAACCAATGTCATAAAACAGATACATAACAAGCATAATAGCAAAAACACCAAGGAAATCACAACCATATAATCCACATATAGACCAATATAATAGTCATAGAAACACAAGGAGAAATAACCTCATATTGGTTATGAAAAATCCAAACCCCAGATGGGACTTCGACGTTCCACTCGACTGTAGAATGGATGAGTCAAATCTCTCTTCAATCATTCACCCCCGTGCCATATTCCAAGCATGAATATGGGGTCTCATAGAACACATCAATGCAAAACCATCCAGGGCTTCCAGAGGCCAACCATGGTATGGATTTAAATAGGAACACAAAAATTACAGATATAACCATAAATACAAAGATGCAGTAGAAATAAGGTTTCATTTTATTAAAACCAAATACTAAAATATGATTACAAACAGAATGGAAATAAGGCTAGCTCGGGCGATGGTAGCTTATCTCTAAGAAGAGATGTGGTGGCTACATGCCTTTGAATTGTGTTACAATGAGGATCAAAGGCCTATTTATTATTAAGAATCAATGGAAAACCCTAAACATCCAAAACCCTAACCCTAGGAGATGAAGCACCAAACTATGGGCCCTGTTTGGGTCAATTGGTACATCAACTTCCCGAGGTCGTAAATTTGGCATATGATCTTTGTTTGACGCGCACAATACCTCGTTAGAAATATAACTTTGAGGCCTACAACTTCTGAATGACCAACATTACTTAATAGCCCAAGTTGGTCCCAATTATCCCAAAAATACATCGTTTAGGGCCTCAAAATGGCTCTGGAAGTTTAGGACCTAAACAACTTCCAAAAATAGTAAATTGTATTACAAATAAGGAAATTGAAAAACTGAAAGAAACAATGGTGGGCATCCAAGTGGAATAGGTGGGTGGCCACCAATATCCACCTAGATCATTACGTCCCCCTTAGGAAGCAATGGTCCCCATTGTGTTGAGTTCCTCCATGAGACGAGGAAACTTCTGTTGAACTTGGTCCCTAGTGAGCGACTTGCCCTGGTGAAGGAGTTGGCCTGCTTTGACAACTCAATATAGTTGGATCCTTCGTTGTCGGGTGTTCTTGATCTGCATGGCCATGGTCTGATCAGTTGTGGCTTGTTCCATGCAATCTAGATTTAACTCTATGGGTGTGAGCTTTTATGCAATGTCTGATGTGTCTAGCAATGGTGGGAAGTATGGTCGAAGGTGGTCCACATTGAACACTGGGTGCAAGCAAAGGAATGGGGGAATGTTGAGCTCAAATTCATTGTCTCCCACAACCTTGGTAATGGTGTAAGGACCATATCATATTGGTCTGAGTTTCCAATAGGCTATAGTAAGGCGTTCCTTCTGCAAATGCAACCAGACTTTGTCGCCCACCTGAAACTTGTGTGGCAGTCGATGTTGATCATGTCGCTGCTTGTACTTGGCATTTTCTTTCTTTAGAATGTCGTGGAATTGTTGGTGGATATGTTGGATGTGATCAATGAAGTTGTTTTCCTTATTGACTTTGGATTGGACATGAGCCGAATCTGCCTGTGCAAATGGTATGGCCACATCAATGGGACATAGTGGTTGGAATCCCAAGCCCACTTGAAAAGGGTTGTAGCCATTTGAGCTATGAAGAGCTTGGATATAGTTGTGCTAGACATAGGGGAAGATCTTATCCCATGTGCGTGGATCATTTGAGTTTTACATGC
>APFE031036151.1:0-25446 GCA_000404065.3 Pinus taeda | reverse complement strand
ACAAATGAGCAAATTGCAGACATCTTCACCAAAGTGCTTGGAAGAGAAAAGCTTGAAAGATTCAGAACGATGCTTGGACTCACCAACATCCCTTCAGATTAAGGGGCGGAATGTTGACACCTAATCTTTTGGAATGTGAACAGTCATCAAGAAGATGAACTCATCAGTCACATTCATGTGTATATAACAATAGCTACCTAATGAAAGTATTGAACCAGTTTTTCTGTAGTTACTCCTGGCTTGACAAGAACCGTGTGCCTCCTGTCTTATCACCACAACCTTTTTATCAAGAAAGTCCTTCTTTATTCCTTCCTCAAGCTTCTTGACTTCTTCTTCCATTATGGCACTTTTCGCTCTTAACAAAACTTTTTTCTTCATGAGTTCTTGGAGCCTAAGATCACCCTGTTGGATCTCTTCATCAGTTCCTAAGCATTCTTCTTCATCTAGCTGCGCGATCCCTACTTCCAAGGCTCCGCAATCCGTCATATCTTTGGGCACTACTATGCGCGAACTAGCCATGATAGACTCCATCGGTATTATAGCATTCGCTCCATAGGCCAACCTAGAAGGCGTCTATTTCGTTAGTTTCTTGCATATCACCCTATAAACTCATAAAAGTGATGGTATGCATAGGTCCCATTCACTTCACTGTGCATTATATACCTTGTTCAGGGTTGTGTCATTCCAACTTCAGGAACCATTCATGCATTTACCCCCCAAACATAGGCTTATTGACCATATTTCCCAATGTGAAGCTCATGTGCATCCACGCAGGTTTTTTACCATATGCCTGTACCCACCTGGACAGATGCGCACGCGGACCATCCTGTCCATTGTATTTATTTTCCCATCACACTATAGGTTTCCCAAAGTCATGAGCACAACTTTTTCCTGCATGCGTGCCAGTCCTCAACGCTCCCTTTGTGCGTACGCACCTCACAGGTGTAGCGCACAGTACCCAATTCAAGGCCCGGAAACATTTCTTTTCCGGCACCTCCCTTTCAAATTTATCTAGGAAAGTATCTACCTCACTTAACCCATAATAAGTAGGCAAATCCTTGACTTATGTCGATATGCAGCACAATGATCTTGTCATCATATTACAGTTCAACGTGGTTACCTCGTGTAACCAGTTTTTCCCTCGTTCTATCTCCTCTTCCAAATCTGAAGTACATGAGCTTTCGCACTCCCATGAGATCCATCCATCCGCGGTGGGATTTACCCAATCTTGCTCTCACGTGGTTATTTTGTAGATGCAGTCCAAATCATCGTCACTTTCATAGTCATACACCGGCTCTGTATAATGCGATCGTTTTGCAAGGTCCAAGGGTATATCTACGCACAAAGACTTCTTCTCAAAAATCATCTTGCGCTTCTTCAAATTAATCACCCCATTCATGTCAGTGGCCCAATAAATTCCTAAGACCGCGGGGTAGGGATTGTTATCATCAACAATCTCTATCACTTCAAAGTCTGCTAGCGCGCTTTCTCCCTCAATATCCACAGTGATTCCCTGTAATTGTCCCATGGGTATTATCTTTTGCTGGTTCGACATTCGCAGCTAAATAGGATACCATTACAGAGTAGGCATCCCCATGCGCTTCCATGTCTCCTTCGACAGAACATTCGTGTCCAATCCTAAATCCAAAATTACTTGGTCCATCTCATATTTTCCGATCTACGCGGTTAGCCTCATTTCTCTCCCTATCCTAGTCTTGTGTTTTCCAATCTTCCAGACTACGTGCGGTTCTGCTGGCGTGGTCCCAACGCATCTGTTAATGAGTTCATGCAATCCTTTTACAGCCTTACTATCACGCAGTAGCTTCATGCATATTTCCAGGAACGTAGTAAGCATAGATGGGTCCATTTCTAGCTCTATTCTATCTTTGCTTTCTGAAGTGGAGGAATCAACGAAACTCTTCTTAGCTTCCATGAAGGTTTCCTTAGCACATTGCAAATCAAACTCTGCTTCTTTCGTTGGAGCCTTGCGAACCCAAGTACTATCTTTGGGTTGTTTTCCTTTATCATCTCCCATCGTGATTCCACTTCGGAGAAAAATGTTCACATTCGGATCTTCCTCGCACGACTCAAACCTCATCATCTGCAAGTTCTAAGTAAGGTAGGTGGTAGAGCTCCCTTGTCACGTATCCTAGATATCAACGTAGGACAATCCTCAGTCTCATGATCAAACAAGGTACAATACAGACATGATGGGTGCATTGGATTTGTACAATCGCGAGCATAATGTCCTGGCCCTCCACAATTGTACCATATCAGCTGTCCGCAACCTCTTCCAGGTCTTCCTCCACCTTAGCCTCATCTGCGCCCCTAAAATTTGGTTCGTTCCACTCCTGCATTCGGGTCCAGGGGCCACGTTTCGGCCTGAACTCTATAGGTGGGAGTTCTACCCATCATTAAATCATAGCTTCTACAAGTGTGCTCATCATGTCCAACCGATCTACCAAAATTATAGAACAATTGTTGTGAATTCTACGTGTACTTCTATAACAAATTCCAGTTGTCTATAGCATGCTTTCCTCCTATTTGACAAATCGCATAGCACAAAGCAAGTGTCGCGCTAGGTCCTGCTTGCACTTCCAGCCTTAACGACATCGATCCTCCTCCCACGAGGTAATTCATGAACACAGGGAAGCAGTCCTTATCATAACCCTAACCCTTGCATTTTATGCACCATACCTCTTTGCGCACTTCTATTCAGCCTTTCCTATCCTATTTTAGACTCTACATCTCAAGGCACAAGTTTTTCAACTACGCGTAGATCTGCTAAACTCCTAAGTTAGGATCTTGCATCGGGGTCTCATGCAGGCTCATCGCGATCTCTAAGGCCTCTGCCTGAGTCATTAACCTCTGTTGTGAGAGCGCATTCCTCAAATGCGGCGTTAGCGATGCTACAAACCATTTGCGTTGTTGTCCATCCGTCAAAGTCATATTAGCTTCGCGAATCGTACACTTTAGTCTCTGATCCGACTGCCAAGGAATCTCGCCTGGTAGCATTGTAATCTCTTTCAATCCAATGATCGACTACACTTTTGACTTCGGCATGCTAAATTCTTTGTTTAGCACAATTTGGATATCCACGATTTCTGCATTCGAATTGTCATTAGAATGATTAATATACCAGGTCAGTGCACGATCCTGCAGAGTGCTAACCAGCATCACTTTCTTTATATTATCATCTATAACTCCCTGTGCTTCCCATATGACTCTTATCATGAACCAAAACTGGTTTGGATCTTCATTTCCTACTCCCTTAAACAAAGGGCAACTTTATCGTGCTTGCCATACTGAATCGCGATGGCAGTGGAGGTGGTATGGGTGAAGATGGAGGTGATGGCAGTGAAACTGGTGGCGGTGTGGGTGGGGGTGGTATGCCCGGAATCCTTTGCCTTATCAAATCGATCACACTTCACGACGAGACCTTTGCGAGCTCTTCCTCATCCCCTCACTGAGGTGAAATCAAAGGCCTATTCTCTGGTCCCTTACTTCCTTTGTTTCTGTAGGTTTTTCCACTTCGCGTAGCTCTAGACATCAAGGTAATTACATAATCCTCTTTTCACACAATAGCATTTTAATCTAAGTATTCTAAGACTTTACGTACTTACCTCATGGTCCTTTGAGAAAGTGTCGCTCTACCTCGCTATAGCTGACTGAAGTAACTACCGCGAACTCAGTAATGAATCCCCCTATAATTCGATCGAGCCAATGATCAATAGCGCACTCAATATTATCCTCTGATGCTTCCAATTTATGCACCAACTCTAGGATCCACACAATAGGATTGTCGAGTTTCCACCTTCCTTAGCTATCTGTTAGCTTCACGATCCACTCATACAGCTCAATAAGGAAAGATGCAAAAAAGATTTCCTGGATATCTGTGTACAATTAGCAGTCTAACCACTCTTCTTTTGTCAGTTGCAGATTCATGTTCTCCTACGTCACGAACTCATGAATTCTTCTGTCCAACCACCCTTCAATTTCCTTCTTAGTTGGATTCCAGTGATACGACATCAGAAATCTCTATGCAGATTCTGGTCCCGACAACGTAACCATTTGTTGGCTTGAGGGGGCCTGACCCAGGTTTGGAGTTAATTAGCCAAATAAATCCCTGTACTACTGGTAACAGCCCATGGAGCGCAAACTGAGGTCTCACTCGAAGCAGTATGTAGGGATGCTAGAACCAAGTTTCTGCACCCTTGAGAGGTCTGAGGGGTCGGTTTAGTCCAACTGTGAATACCTTCGCGCAGGTCACTTCGCGCATTGTCCTGACCTGTGAGACCTTCGCGGTCTGTTATAATCTCCTTCGCGCAGCCCTAACTAGGGGTTGAGGTGATTTCGCATTGCCCTAGCAGCGATCTGTGCTACTTCCCCAAGTTACATCGCGTATCTTACTTATCTTCTTATAGCAGTTAGTTATGTTCACGTAAACAGATACTTTATCTTATATTCATTTTATCTACACATTCATATAAGTTCATGCATCATATAAACAATAGAAATGTAATTTATAACTAATACATTCAATGCACAAAACAGGAAAAAGATACACAAAAATGATGTAAAACTTCTCTTTATTACTTCTCCAAAGGTTACAGACTCGACCCACCCTGCGCACTCAACTACAGGGGTCCGCGCACTCAAATGTGGACTACTAGGCCTCTGCGCACTCATCTACAGAGCCTTCTCCTACTCTACGACCCAAAGACTCAACTCTACACTTAGATAAGACTCAATTATCCATCTATTACTTTCACTTTTCTTACTTTAGTGATTTACAACTTAGAGCCTCGCTCTATTTATACAATCCCATGGTCTGCAGACCATGGGTAGATTTCTAAAGCTGACATTACATTACAAAAATGAGGGCGGACAACCCTATGAATGATTTACAATCTTCGCGCTCTGCGGCCACAAAACGCAGATTCTTTACATTGAATTTAGTCAAAATCTGGGCTTTAAGCCCCAAAACTCGCCTTGAGGGATCCCGCGCACAGCATAAACTAACTAAAAGGGATGAGTTCAATTTTATTTGCAACAATATACATTCTAACTTGTAGCATGCACATGATCTACATCCATGAGAGCTTAAAGAAGATTGTTATTTAATCCCTATGTATGAAAAGAATAGAGCATAGAAAAGAGCATTAATCTAAGATCTACTACAAAAGAATGTAACCACATGTTTTTGGCTTGCTAACACATACTCATCAACCACATTTCCCAAAATGGAGGTGGTATATAGGCCTGCACCAACAACGTTTATAAGTAAATTTCTATCAAGAAAGAAAAGTGATGCTACTAATGTTGGATAAAATACACAAAGAGAGACTATAGCCTCTGGGTTGGGCCTTATCCCAAGGGGACTCAATCCTGTGAGACAAACTTAGATGAAAGATAATAGTAAGCTTCTCATTGACATAAAACACAGTTCACATGCATCATGTAAAGGGAATGAAAATGGCAATCTCAAGCTCCTAGCTCTTAGTAGGTCATATTTTCTCCAAAACTTTAAATCCTGTTGAGCCCTTAGGCTTACTTATTTATACAATTACTAAGGGGCAACCTCCTTGGAAAGAGGATTTCTTCCCTCCAAACCTCTAAAAAAGTGGATCTACCTCCCTTAGATCCTCACAATTCCTTGAGTGCATCGACTGCTAATATATCCTCAAGTTGTAGGTGAGTGATTTTAGGGATCAAGTCGAGTTGTAGGTGAGTAAATACCGGGGACAAGCCTCGTACATCTCCTCCCACTACCTCCAACATGCCTTTTCATAGTAAATGCACTCAAAAGAACTCTCTTTCCTATACATTAGCCACATTAGGCCACAAAGTATAACAAACATTCTTTATTATCCCTATTAAGCACATTATAGTGAAAAGATGTTAATAAATGCGAGGAAAAGAGGCAATTATAGGCTAGAGGATGGGAAAATAGGTCATATCATATACCTATTGGTTTCTCATTTTCTGAGAAACTTACTCATTGATATGAAGCTCATGCATGGCCTTGGTGGCCTCTCTGACATCCCAAGGCACCTTAAATGTTGTTCCTTCTTGTGGATAAAAAATTGCATTTGCTTCTATTGATGCCCACTCCCTTTGTTCCTCTACCTAGTCTCTTATTTCCTGTAGGCCCACTAACAAGAGAGGACTGAGATTTAACCATATCCAATTGACCTTCATCCTTTAAACAATTCTCTTGTAGAGTGGGGTCCTTTATAGTCCATTCCTTAACCTCTTAGGTGAGTGGTATTCTCTGATTTGTAGATTGTGTGGTAGATCATGCCATCTCCTCTAGCAGGCCTCAAAACCCTTAGTTCCAAAAAGCCTAAAAGTGTCCTCGAAATGGAGGATAGTTTACTCTTGTTTTCTATGTATTGAGGGGATAATTTAGGGTCTGCAAAGATGAGGCTATGGTTGCTTATGACAACCTTGGGACTTATTAATTCCGCTTTAATATATAGAGGATCACTTTCTTCCTTGGCCATAACGTTCTCCACTTCCTGAGCCCTTACTTCCTTATGGACAATCAAGAGGCTAGGGCCATTAACTATGCATCTCCCAACCTTGAATTGGGGTCCCAGAATTTCATGTTTGTGAGGATCATGTTGTGCATGTAGAACTCAACTAATTTGGCCCTATCTTCAATGCTGACTTGTTGGCAGAAATAAATGAACTTCTTATAATCCTGAAATGGGAGAGAGTCATATTGTGCCAATGTCTTGATTTGGAACTACAGTTATTATTCTTTGAGGAAGATGGCATATGATTTGGATGGCTTCCTGCACTGGATGGATTCTATGGCTAAGCTTTCCATGGTGGCAAGTTGTTCTTCTTTCTCCTATAGCTTCTCTCTTAGCCTCATATTTTCTAATTACACTTGATCCCTCATGATTGACTCTAAATCTTAAGTTATCCATTTCTTAACCCATTTTTTTCATCTTTTATTCCATGAGGCTCACATCCTCAAATTTCTTGGACTTAGGAATTTGCATCCACCGGTGAGTCTGCCTCTCTCCTTTTCTAGCTCAAGTAGGACGGGAACTACAAATGTTTCAAGTATGATTCATCCCTATTCATAAAACTTGTAGTAGGACCAAAGGTCGGGCTTTGGATCAGACTCTTACAGTTATTGTGGCCTTTCTTCTCCCTCTTGAGGCATTTTTTCTCCTTCTTATAACAATGTCTCCCTATCCTATAGAAATTTTTCCCCTTCATGTAGCAGTCCTTTTTCTTCCTATAGTTGGGAACTTTTTGCGTGTAATTTCTTGGCTCTAGCTACCCTAGTGGTATGCCTTCTCATGTATTTATGAGGCTACTTTCCCTTCGCTTTGAGGGAGGTGACTTCCTCAATTTTCCCTTTGCCTCATCCCAAATCTCCTTCTCGATGGCTAACAAATTTTTCAATTGTAATTGGGATCGCTGAAGGAGGTTGAGGATTTGATCCTAGTGCTCTTCTTGCTTTTTAAATATAAGGTTCCTTGCTTGGGCTACCTTGTTTTTCTTTTAATAGGTATGCTAAGGACTGCCAAGGTGGCAACCACCTCTTGTTGAGTATTTGCTTCTAAGGATCTCACTTATTTCTTTTGTTTTTTATTCTCTTGAGGTCCCGAGGGCAACCCTACTATTCCTCCTTCTCTTCTCTAGTCTCTTCTTCAATTTATTCCTCCTTCTCCTTAACTTCTTCTTCCTATTATTCTTTAGCATCACTTTGTTTGGTGGTCTCTTCATGTTCTATCAGAAGTTGGGCTTGAGTCTCAATGAAGGCCTCCCTATCCATGTCAACAAAGCTAGTCCATAACACATGGTTCTTTAGGTGACTCAAGGAATTCATAAAAATGAGCCTGATGAGACCACGATGAGAAATGTATTGGTGCTTCCCTTCTCTCACCCTCTGTCTCGTTTAAATATTAGACTGGAGGAGAAATTGGGGAATATTAAGCCTGCTTGGAATGAGAAATTTTGTCTGGAACCTCAGCTCATAGAGTAGCCTAAGCTAGTTGGTATACGCAACACTCAACCTTCCTTCATAGGATGTGTATTTTAGGATGTGATAAGCCACTTCAGCCCATGGGTAAGGAAGGATTTCCCTTCTAACTCCTTTTTTATCTTCACCTGACTTTCCTTCTGGGAGGAAGAAATTCCTCTTAGTTGTGATGGATTATGTCCCATGCTCCTTACCCCATATAACTCCTAGAGATAGTGCATTCACTCTACGAATGAGCTCTTCATTCAAATGGATGACAAGCCCTCTTAAAATAATGGTGGAACTATGTTCCCCTTGAGAGTGAAGGGCCATGGAAAATTCATGGGTTATTTCATCATCATATCCATTTAGTTTTTCAAAAAACCCAATCCATTGGTGGTTTATGAAGACATCTATTGAAACCCCCTCCCATGTTTCCTACTATTGCTTCCTCAAGTTTCCTCAAAGACTTTTTTTGCAAATTATTGTGTTCTGAGAAACTTAGGGTTTCAAGACATAGGTGAGAGGGTCGGTGCTCTTCTTCTAGCTAGAGGGTAGAGAATTAAATTCCCAATTGCAAAAAAAATTAACTCTCCTGCCACCTTTCTTCCCTCATATGAAGAGAAAGGTTTTTTAGAAAAATTGAATCTGCAAGGGTGTGCTACAAGTTGTCTGTACATGAAGAATTTTAACCCAATTATCTTAATTTTTTTTTCATTGGAGGTGAGAAAAATGAGATACTTACCCTTCCCCATGAGATTATTTCATGGTTTTGGAGGTTTGGAGGAAAAATATCACCAATTCTAACCTTCTTTCAACTCATGGCCAAATCCTGTAACATTGTCTACAATCTTGTAGAACCATCTACAATCCTATAGCAACAAATTGTGCCTATAGAAACTTATTTTGATCCTGTAGCAACTTATTTTTGATCCTATAGCACTTGTTATTCCACGTTGTAGCTTCTTTGTCACACCATAGGGGACCCTTTATCGTAGCTAGCTCCACTCTTGAGGCCTTAGTGGGCCTCTCTTATCATTTTAGGAATGATTTCTCGGTACAAATGAGATTCGAGCTTGTCCTTTTATTCCTCTTATGGTAGTGGGCTCAATGCATTGTGTGAGTTGGACCCCACCTACTACCTACGTATTTACTCTTAAAGACCATTTCCCCCACTCCTCGTAATTATCACCCTCTCATTTTTGTTTTTTTTCCCACATTGCATGGATGAGTGAGTTAGTTTCACTTTAACTATTCTAGGGTGGCCAAGCCTACTGGCCACATACAAGCTATAAAAATTCATTCCTCGTACACTAAAAACATTTTTGATCTACCATGCACTTAAAGGAAAAGGTGAGGAGTTTCATACCTGTGCTTACCTGATGGCCTCAGGTTGATTCAATGTCTGCATGTTGCTTCAAGTGACTGATATTTTGGTCTTTGGAGGTGTTATTTTCCATGCCATTTGCTTCATTCTCTGGTCCTTCTTTTGATCAAAATATATTTTTTGATAGGTACCTAACTGAGAAAAAAAAATTGATGTAGGTCCTTCAAATGGTGGATTGATCCATTATTGTTGAGGATGAAAAATGACCCTATAGTATCTCTTCAAGAGTTGTGTGGGAACCCTAGATCACAATGTTGGTCCTTTAATGCATCAGGATGGCTAATTCTTCATTATGGTGTTGTCAAATGTCTCCAACTCTAGTTTTGTATGGTTTGTGCAACCTGCTACCAGATTGGATACTTTCTTGTAGTAGTCACAAAAACCCCTAAAAGATCACAATAATCCTCATGAAATGCCTTCAGAGGCTTTGATAATTCATGGTGAACTCATGGACAAGGACTAGGAACTTTGATGGTGGTGAAAATTGTGGAAGAGGGGGTGAAAATGAATTTTTTAATGGACAGAGATGGATTTTTTGATGGAGAAGTGGATAAATGGTGTGAAGGATGGATGATGGAGGTGTGGAATACTTCTTTTTTCATTTCCCCGAGGAAAACATAGAATATGATCCCTCTCTCTATGATGATAAAAATCACATAGAAATTATGGTCAATCCTATAGTAGTTCAAGGAAATCTTGTAGCACTTATGGACTGAGGAAGAATTGAGTGAGATGGGTGGCCTGGAGATGGAGTAACCTTGGGATATGGATGGAATGATGAAGGACATGCATATAACTAGCGTAGGATATGGAGAAGTGGAATATGGAGGTTTCTTCCTTTGATCATTGTCCCTTGGACCGTGACTAGAACCCTGCAAAAACATGTTAGCATAACTTATGTAAGGGTTCCCTTTCTTCTCCTTTGTTTTTTCTTCCTTTTTTTCCACCATTTCTCTCCTTTTTTTCTCTCTTTTTTTGAGACTTGTAGGCTACCTCAAAAGAGGTTTTTAACCTATAGGTCTTCCCTAGGTACCTCAAAGGAGGTTTTCACTTGGGGATCATTTCATTTATTTTTCTCTTTTTTGTTCTTAGGCTGCCTCATAGAGGTTTCAACCTTAGAGTTTGCATCATGGAGGTTTTAACATAGGCCCTTTTATTCCTTTTCTCTTTTTATTTTATTTTATTTTATTTTTTATTTTTTTTCTTCTTTGTTGATCAGAGGTTGGAAGAATTGATAGATTCTATATCCCTAATTACATTCATCTCCTTGTTGATTAAGCTAGTAAACTCTTCCTTTAACATAGGATTCTTGTACAACTTTAACCAGTAACCATTAACAAGAAATGGAATGTCTTCCTCATCAATTGTTCTTATTAGGACAGATCCATTCTCATAACATGTCACTATCAGATAAGGACCAAACCACATTGTCATCAATTTTCCTTTGAAATCCTTGAATTTGGAATAATACAAAAGGGCCCAATCACCCTCTTCGAAGGTTATTTCCTTAATGTTTTTATCATGCCAAATATTCCTCTACAGTTGGACTACCTCGGTGTGCATGATAGCCTTGAATCTGAACTCATCCAATCCATTGAGTTGGAGAAACCTTTCTTACTAAGCTGCAGTGATATCCAAATCCAACTATGTTGCCATCCTCTAGGTTTTGTACTCAAACTCAGTGGATAGCAGGGCCTTCTTGCCATAAAATAGCTCAAATGGGGTGAATCCAATGTTGGTTTTCTACGTTGTATTATAGGCCCAAGTGGCCTCTACAAGTCGGTCTGCCCAATATTTCTTACTGTTGCTAACAAATTTAGTCAAAAAGTTATCTAAGGCTCTATTTGTGACCTCCACCTAACCATTTTCTTGAGGGTGATAGGAAATGGATTTCCTATGTTTGATATGGTGCTGCTCCATGATGCCTTCAACCAAATTTGAGGTAAACTAAGTTCCTTGATCAATGACCAAATCCCATAGAAATCCAAACTTGTTCTAAGATGTTCTCTCTTGTAAATTCTACCACTTTCTTCTCGGTTGTTGCTTTTACTACCTTTTCTTTAGCCCACTTTGTAAGGTATTCAGTGCACACAATGATACATTTCTTTTGTCGAGATGGGGAATCAATTGGCCTAATGAAATGCATGCCCAATTTCTCAAATGGCTTTGTTGTAGCTTATATTGGATTTAAGCTTATTATTCATTTTTATCACAATGTGTGGCCTAAAATCATTAAGAGGGTTCAACCTCAAAGAAGCCCTATATATTGTCTACTCTGCAAAGTCTAAAAGTAATGAGGTATTTATTTGTTATAATACATCAAAATCACAAAAGGAACAAGTATAAATGAATTGGCCCATGTGATAAAGTTAAATCGCAACATAAATGAATCCATAACTGATATATATATATGTGCATATTGAAATAAAGAAATATATCAGATTTACAAAGGAAACAAGTCTTAAAGAGCTAACACCGGACCTGAAATACTATAAGTTGTGTCTTATAAAGTTCGGCGGGTCTGCAATTATATATATGTATATAGATCCGCTGATTGCGATTTATAATGGTGGACCGAACCCGATATAATATATATTATGTTTTATAGTTGTGGCAGGTTCGTCATATCGCATAACATATTATATATATATATATAATATATTGGGAAAGCGCCGATTGCGATGAATGATAGGGATTCCAGACCCGATAAGTTTATATGCTATATTTGATAGCTCAACACGTCCGTCTTATCGCGGGTTATAAAGGTTTTTATTAATATATCAAAGGCCCTTCATATATATTTGTTTACATAGTTTTATATATATTTCTATTATAAAGGATTATAATAGAAATGACGGACCTGAAGCATATATGTATTATATTTTAAAGCCCCGGCGAGTCCACAAGGCGTGCAGAAAGGCAGTTTTCAAGTTATAAGGCAGGTTTTCGGGTGGAGAAAAAGCAATAGATGGTTTTATTTGGAATGCACCCGATTCATTCAACACGTAGTAGTCAGGTGGCAAGAGGAAACCACCCATTTCGGGCGGGTATTCTCCGAGCTTATGTCCCACCCGAAATCTTTATAGACCGTCTGATCTAAAAAGCGTAGATCAATGGTGGGGATGAATCCGCAGGAAAGTATACCTCGTAAATTGTGCGAAGCCATATTGGAAGCGGAAAAAGCATGTTTTATCATATATTTTCATTATAAAAGGTTTATGATAGAAAACCACAGATATAAAAGATTTACGCATAATTCCAACATTCTCATAGTTATGTGCCTAAGGGTGCATAAGTTAAGTTTTACAAGGATTATTGGGCCGATTGTGATTTGCGATGAAAGTCAATGGAGCATTGAATGGGTGGGTTTGACAGGTTTATAAAGCAGGATTAACTCTTTTGACAGATTAATCAGAAGTTCGCGTTAATTTCGTTATGTAAAGTGGAAAATCAGGATTAGAGTCGAAGCTGAAGAGGAAGACAATCCGGTATGTTTCTTTGAATTTTGGCCAATCAAAATGCCCATGTAAGCCCATCATTATACAAACTAAACGTGTTTCATTACAGCTAAAACAAATTAAGCATCATTAGGTCATTTACAGAGGAATTTGGCAGTGGATCAACAGAGCCAACCAACAATTATCATCCCCTTCTGAATTTAGTTATGTTCTTGTTATTTCATGTTCTTTGAGGTGTCTTTTTTCCTCCGTAAAATTATGTAATAGTTTTTAATTCATATAGTTAGAAAAGAAGTTAGATAATTGGGGCAGTTTCAGAAATCAACAATTGTTCCACAATGTATAAAAAGAGGAAATTTTACTAAGAAAGGGTTCAAACTTTGGAAAATTCAGAGACTAGGCCACTGTATTCCTGATATCATCGTTGATTAATGAAAGAATCATAAGTTTCCATGAGTTGTTGCATATAATTTTGTAAGCTTCTCTATCATGTATCATGCTATGTTTTCTTCTTTTCAATTATAGTAATGAAGCAGCCGGTCTTTATTTTCTTATGTAGATAAGGTTAAAATTCCTTAAAGAGTGCTCCTATACTTGAAGTCCTCACTTCTTTTCTAAATTATAGATAATAGTTTCTGTAAAAGATCAGCATATTGCCTATGATTCAGTTTTCATTATCATAATTCCTCTAAGTTACGGATAGTAGTTTCTATGAAAGATCAGCATATTATCTTTAACTTCCCCTTCAAAGTTTCTTCATTCATCATTTATAACTATCAACAAATGGAATTCTGAGATGTTCTGGTCATACATGTATTAAGAGTTAAAGACCAAGTTTTCCAAGTCCTTCATTTGAGAATAGAATAAACAATAAGTGATAGTAAGTAATATTTATTAATGTCTTAAGCATAATTTCCCCATAGCCAGGAAATTGGTTTCTTAAGGAACAACATTAATTGGCGTTGTTGCCGAGGAGAGAAGATAAGAATATTTTTCCCTGGGTTTCAATATATTCCTTTGATTGTTCAGTGAGGAGGAAATATTTGGCTATTTTGAATCAAAGCAAAAAACTATGGCTTCAAGAAGGCCCCATACAAGATCAGACACTTCACAAAAGAAAGTTCAAGCTCTTTCAGATCCTGAAAGGCTATTTTCTAAGAGGATTCCAATTAGACCAATTCCTACATTGTTTGCATTAAGCAGCAACTTATCTGAAAATTCATCTAATAGAGAGTCATCTTTTTCATCATCTTCATTTCAGGAACCTAGTTGTCAATACCAATCTTTTGAGTTTGTTATTTTTCGTTTACCTGTTGTAATTCTTCAACCTCAACCAATAACCACATTACCTCCTTTGCACATTCCATTTACCTCTTAATCAAGTTCCACATCTGTTGGTAATCAAAGTTTAGTAAACATGGTAGCACTTGCATTCCTAGTGAATAGGTATGCACCTCTTCAACTACCACAACCTTACAATCAAATGCCATAGGATTACCTTAAAACTCTTCCACGTTTTTCAGGAGAAGATGAACAGACAGCAGAGAATCATGTAGTAGTATTTTGTAATTCTGTAGAAAGCCTAAATCTTGAACATTTAGATGTTGTTCTAAGACTCTTTGTTTAGTCCTTAGATGGAGAAGCAAGGAAATGGTTCAAAGGACTTCCCAATAATACCATTCCTTCTTGGGAAGAGATGGAACATGTGTTCATTCAGAGATGGGGAGAAAAAAGAGACCATGGATATTCATAAACAGAGTTTAATGCTGTAAAGAAGAAGTCAGATGAAACTGTCGCCGAATTTGTTAGAAGATTTAATAAATTGTACAATAGTCTCCCAGTAGAGATTAAGCCTCCTCCTACTGGTGCAAAAATAACTTTTGCAGGGGATTTTGAATCAAATTTTGGATTCACATTAACGGAAAGAAGAGCTCCAACCCTTGATCAAATCCAAATAGATGCTTTTGAGATAGAAGTGAATCTAGTGGCTACAGGAAAAGCACCAGAAATACAGCCTACCCAAGACAGGGGAAAGACAAAGATAGAATCCTCCCAAAGTCAATCATTGGAGGATATGTGTAATGTAATTAAAACCATGTCAGATAAGTTAAATAGGTTAGAGTTAGAGAATAAGAACTCTTAGAGACAAACAAAGTATAATAAGAACTTTAATCCACAATTTAGAAGACAACCTTTGCAAATCTTGCAAAAGGAAAGAAAAGATCAAGATCAAATTCAAGCACCATTATATATAGAGGTAGATCCTGTTGAAAAACAAGAGCATCCTAAAGATCAAATTTTTACATTATATGTAGTGGATGAAGATGAACTTGGTATCGAAGAAGAAGAGTATGAATATGATGAAACATATGCCATTCATGATAAAATTGATGAATATTGCAAGCAATTCTTTGATTTTATGCAGGCTAAACTACATAAGAAATATGATTTAAGGTTGAGGAAGAGATCGAAAAACCAAGAAAATGAAAGTGAGCAGCAAGTTTCAACTTCCTCACCAAAGGCGACTCCACAAGAATCTCAGTCTGCAAAACAAGTGAATGAAGGAAAGCAACAACAAAATTCAAATGGCAAGACAAAGATACTTCAAGATGAGTCTTCTCAAGATCAAACTGGAAAAATTCCTTTGGAGAAACTTGTTTCAATTCCTCAAGTAATTCCAGTCATGAAGAAAGGTGAAGAGGAGAACGAAAAAGACTGTTAAACAAGGTCACTTGTTTAGTCTTACTAAGGAGTTGGAAAAGGAAGACAAACCAGTAGTGGTTTTTGGTCCACATGTGGAGCAAGTAGACCCTTCAATACCTCCTTTTTATATTTCCTTATTGGTCCATGACTTTCTCTTACATAATTGTATGTTTGATTCGGGAGCTTCACACAATCTTATTCTTTTGTGAGTAATGAAGCAACTAGACCTACAAGTTACCAAACCCTATAGGGATTTGTATTCTTTTGATTTGAGCAAAGTCAAGTGTATAGGGGTTATTAAGGATCTGGTAGTGTCATTAGCCCAAATTCCAGCTAGAAGCTTGGTCATGGATGCAGTGGTAGCAGATATTCCTGCTAGATTTGGAATGCTTCTATCTAGGTCCTGGGGGGCTAAATTGGGTGGTGCTTTGAAACCGGATTTTACATATGATGTTATACCAATTTTTGGTGGGGAAGAGAGGAGATTGTACAGAGAAAATAGATTTGTAGAAACAATTACAATAAATGGAGCAAGTAATTCACCTGTATATAGCCAAGAAAAGGATGACTTTGCTTGCTTCACACTATATGATAATGTAGAGCTAGCTGAAGATAATCAGAAGTAGCTTGCTTCATCCAATGTAATTATAGAGCTGCAAACTGAAGGAGTGTGGAAATTCTTCTTTGATGGAGCTTATTCCAACGAAGGAACAAGTGCTAGTTTTCTTCTAATTGCACTTGGAGGGAATATGTTCCATTTTTCTTTCAAATTAGAGTTCAAGGCAACAAACAATGTGGCAGAATATGAGTCCTTGATTATTTCTCTACAAACATCTAAATAGATGGGAGTCAAGTCAATTTCTGCTTTTGGAGATTCAAATTTGATTATTACGCAAGTAAAAGATCATTTCCAAAAAAAGAACCCTAGGCTTAGGGCATACAGAAATAAGGTATGGGATTTGATTGAGAACTTTTTAGAAGCTTTTAACATTCAATTTATTCCAAGAAATGAGAATATATTAGCAGATTCATTGGTTGTGTCTACTAGTACTTTCAAGCCTCCTATTAATCCAAGGCTAAGATATGAGGTAGGGATGAGAGACCAACCCTCTATTCTTGATAATGTTAAAAATTGGCAAGATTTTGAAGATGATCAGCAGATTAAAGAATTTTTTACTACAGTTGAGCAGTTTCAGGGCATAGAAATTGATTAGGATAAATAAGAAACAAAAAAAGTAGCAGAAATCAGTGGTTTAAAAGATTCAATAGCTAATCCAACGATTTTTCAATTGAAGGGTAATATTTTGCCAAAGGGACTTGTTCCTCTTGAAAGGCTTTCTAACCCCAATGATGTGACTGTTGACTCACAGAAGGTTTCACAGGATAAACACATTCAGGATCACAGCATTGGAACTCAGGAGAAACTCAGAATGAATTGTATTTTAAAAATTCACTGGCTGAATGGTTCAAGATTATGCACTCAAATGCTAATCTGGTGTCATTAGAAGATTGACTTCACCTGATTGAGGTCAGTCATGTACATATGTAGGGACTTGTACTTAAATAAGCTCAGGTGTTGAGCATTTGGTTTCCAGTTTCAGTTGTTCAGTTTCATTATTAGTTGATGAATAAGGGGGACTTTCCCAATTGGAAACTAGTTTGCAAAGGTGTCAAACTTCAAGACTGTCAGGCTTTAGTTGTCAGATTTTAGGGTTTTCATAGTTTTGGACTCCATGCTCAACTAAGGCTACTGATATACGATTATTAATATTTTGTTATCAGAGCGCAAGCATCTAACCACTGCAGATATTGGTGTGGGTTCACTGTATAGATTTTCACAGAGCTAAGACTTGGCAAAGCAATATATGACTCCATGCCCAATGGATAATTATGATCTATGGTTCTTAGTGCTTCCGGGACAAAAGCACTATCTCCAGTTGGAGCCAGATGTTGTATCTTATATTGGGTTTAAGCTTATTATTCATTTTTATCACAATGTGTGGCCTAAAATCATTAAGGGGGTTCAACCTCAAAAATCCCTATATATTGTCTACTCCACAAAGTCTAAAAGTAATGAGGTATTTATTCGTTATAATACATCAAAATTGCAAAAGGAACAAGTATAAAGGAATTGGCCCATGTGATAAAGTTAAATCGCAACATAAATGAAGCCATAACCGATATATATGTGTGTGTGTGTGTGTGTGTGTGTGTGTGCATATTGAAATAAAGAAATATATTGAATTTACAAAGGAAACAAGTCTTAAAGAGTTAACACTGGGTCTGTCATATCACATAAAATCTTATATATAGCTATATGGAAAGCGCTGATTGCGATGAGCGATGAGGATTGCGGACCCGATAAGTTTATATGCTATATTTTATAACTCAGCATGCCCGTCTTGTCGCGAGTTATAAAGGTTTTTATTAATATATCAAAGGCCCTTCATATATATTTGTTTACGTAGTTTTATATATATTTCTATTATAAAGGATTATAATAGAAAGGCCAGACCTGAAGCATATATGTATTATATTTTAAATCCCCGGCGAGTTTGCAAGGCGTGCGGAAAGGCAGTTTTCAAGTTATAAGGCAGGTTTTCAGCTGGAGAAAAAGCGGTAGATGGTTTTATTTGGAATGCACCTATTTCCACTCAGCGTTCAACACGTAACAGTCAGCTGGATAGAGGAAACCACCCATTTCAGGCGGGTATTCTCTGAGCTTATGTCCCACCCGAAACCTTTACAGACCGTCTGATCTGAAAAGGGTAGATCAACGATGGGGATGAATTGGCAGGAAAGTATACATTGTAAATTGTGCGGAGCCATATTGGAAGCGGAAAAAGCATGTTTTATCATATATTTTCATTATAAAAGGTTTACGATAGAAAAGCACAGATATAAAATATTTACACATAATTCCAACATTCTCATAATTATGCAGCCTAAGGATGCATAAGTTAAGTTTTACAGGGATTATTGGGCCGATTTCGATTTGCGATGAAAGTCAACGGAGCATTGAACGGGTGGATTTGATAGGTTTATAAAGTAGTATTAACTCTTCTGAGTTCTGGATTAATCAGAATTTCGCGTTAATTTCGTTGTGTAAAGTGGAAAATCAGGGTTAGAGCCAAAGTTGAAGAGGAAGACAATCTGGTATGTTTCTTTGAATTTTGGCCAATCAGAATGCCCATGTAAGCCTAGGATTATACAAAATAAAGTGTTTTTTTACACCTAAAACAAATTTAGCATCATTAGGGCATTTACAGAGGAATGCGGCAGCGGACCAACAGAGCAAACCAACAGTTATCATCCCCTTCTGAATTCAGTTATGTTCTTCTTACTTCATGTTCTTTGAGGTGTCTTTTATCCTCTGTAAAATTATGTAATAATTTTTACTTTATATAGTTAGAAAATCAGTTAGATAATTTGGCCACTTTCAGAAATCAACAATTGTTCCAGAATGTATAAAAAGAGGAAATTTTACTAAGAAAGGGTTCGAACTCTGGAGAACTCGGAGACTAGGCCATTGTATTCCTGATATCAGCGTTGATTAATGAAAGAATTAGAAGTTTCCATGAGTTGTTGCATATAATCTTGTAAGCTTCTCTATCATGTATCATGCTATGTTTTCTTCTTTTCAAGTATAGTAATGAAGCAGCGGGTCTTTATTTGCTTATGTAGATAAGGTTAAAATTCCTTAAAGAGCACTCCTATACTTGAAGTCCTCACTTTTTTTCTAAATTATAGATAATAGTTTCTGTGAAAGATCAGCATATTGTCTATGATTCTGTTCTCATTATCATAATTCCTTTAAGTTATAGATAGTAGTTTTTGTGAAAGATCAACATATTATCTTTAACTTCCCCTTCAAAATTTCTTCATTCATCATTTATAACTAGCAACAAATGGCATTCTGAGATGTTCTGGTCATGCATGTATTAAGAGTTAAAGACCAAGTTTTCCAGGTCCTTCATTTGAGAACACAATAAACAATAAGTGACAGTAAGTAATATTTATCAATGTCTTAAGCACAATTTCCCCACATCTAGGAAATTGGTTTCTTAAGGAACAACAGGGTCTATAGTCACTTGAGGTTATAAGGGAATTTCATCCTTAGGTGTAGGTTTTCCCATCCTTTGGCACTCATCACATCTAGCAGTGAACCTTTTGGCATCGTGATGTAGAGTGGGCCAGTATTATCCAACTTGTAGAACTTTGAAGGTTGTCCTCTTAGCAACAAAATGACCTCTATAGGGCTCATCATGGCATGTTGAGAGGATGTAAAAGACATGCTCCTCTCTCACAGATCTTCTCAAGATCTTATCTAGCCCTAATTTGAAGAGGTTTCTCCTAATCCAAGTGAAAGGGGCACTTTTTCTAACAATTTTTCTCTTCTCCTTGGACGATAGATTAGGAGGGTACCTCCTAGCAACCAAGTAATTTTCTATATCAATAAACAAGGAAATATTACCAAGATAGCAAAAAGGTTTTCATATAAAAGTTAATCATCCACCATCTCCTCATTTCCTGCAAGCAATCTTAGTCTAGACAAAAAATCTAGCTGGAGGATACCAAGGTTGGAAGGTTACATTATGATTTGGATTATAAGAAGGATATTATGCACCCTGAATTCCTTGTTGGTATGCTCAAGGCTTTATGTCTTCCTTTGGTTGATGAAGCAAAGTTTCTTCAAGTCATTCTCTGCTCTTTGGTATATAACCTTAGGCTTGAAAGAGAGGGAAATTTGTCTATTGCATGGTTCTCCTCATAAACAGAGCATACCTCTATGGTGTTTGATGGAAATTCATTTTTGGGGTGCCTCTTGGTGCATTTGGGGCAAACGATAGCTAGTTCCATTTCTTATTACTCTAAGTTACTCCTTATCTCCATAGTATCCATCTGTAAGGAAAAAGTTTGCAACATCTCACTCTTAAAGTCTTCTAGTATGCTTGCTATCTCATGTTTGATGGTCAAGGTAGAGGGAAAAGAGTTGACCAGGCCTTAACTGGGCCTAACTCTCTTCCTTGCAACCCTAGAATGATTGTTGAATATTGTCTTGATCTCATCATAGGTATAACCAACCCCTCCCACATTTACACAATTCCACCGATCTGCCAAGGTAAATATGAGATGAATAGTTACTATGACATGACCCAACCTCCTAGATCCATTTAGGGAAGTGGAGCCTACAAACTAGCAACTCGCAATATCCATAAGGGCTATAGGACACTTATGGGCCAAAGAACCACCCTAGGTGACCAAAGCCTAAGTTGGGGCTACTTTTCTCACAACTTAACCCCCAACTGCATGCATGAAAAGGCCTGGGTATGGTTGAAGGCCTCCAACCTCACACAAAACAATGCCATGAGTGTGGTTGTGACCCAAATTTCCTAGTTCAGAGGTTGTGGTCCCGAGATTTGAACCACAATTCTAGGTTAGTCTCTGGACCACTTCCCAGAACTTCCTGAGAATTCCATAAGCATAAATGACATAACAACAAGGCTAAACATTCAAAATGAAGGCAGAACTTGACCCAAATTTCCTATAACATAACAAATGTTTCGTCAAACACATGGAAAACATGTAAGCTATAGGTATGTTGTTGCCCCAACAACCCCCCTTTTATTTTTGAGAAAATAAAGGCTTCCTCAAATAAAATTTTGAAGTATCATCTTTCTTTGCATTTGGATTCCTATTTTCAGTGATTTTTGGTTTTCTTATTTTGTCATTTCTGATATTTCCATCATCTTTGCCCCGTCAAGCCATTTCCAACAATCTAAAATTTTTTATTTAACCTCCTATTTCACCTTGACCTCCCAACCCTCATCCTTATATCTCCCACACCTCAGCATTCTCCCATATCACCTACCTCCTATTTCACCTTGACCTCCCGACCCTCATCCTTATATCTCCCATACCTCACCATTCTCCCATACCTCCTGACCCTCATCCTTATATATCCCATACCTCACCATCCTACCATACCTCCTGACCTCCATTAAATCCTTATATCTCCCATACCTCATCCATGCTGGGTAGTTACATTTTTTGTTTTTCTTTTAATTTTTTTTTTTTTTGGGTTTTTCTTTTAATATAATTTATGCTAAATTTTAACAATGTATATACCACGCCTCCCTCAAATCACATACCATCGTCCATTTCATACCTCTTAATGTTTCAAAAAATACATTGATATCATTAAAAAATATAAACTCTAAAACATGCAAACCTCCCATGCATGTGGGATATTGACTTTCTAAAGTTAATGATTCGACAATTTGTACAAACAATTCGATAAATTGTGTATAAACTACTACAGACTTCAACTTCTGGAGCGAATACCTCAAGCTACAGGGCCCAGAATTAGGCCCAGGATAGCTCATTGGAAACAGTAATTCGAGGAAAGTAATATGGAATCATTTATTTCAATTGTTATACATTCTAAATTTCCCATAAATTCAATAGGAAATTCAATAGGAAAAAGGCTACGTTTTGTAATTAAATCTAAATTTCTGGGTTATTTTTTGAAAATAAAATTGGATGTTGAAACATTTTCTTGCTTTGATCTTATCCATTCATTTTCTATATATAAGAACTATAGTAGCACAAAATTATTTGGCTTAGATTTGGGGATTTGTGGCTATTTTACAAAAATCAAGTCTTTTTTTAATAATTAATTTTGATTGCTTTGGATTGAGATTTTTGCTTTAAGTTTTAATATATTTTTAATGATAAATTTTGTAAATGTCTTATGTAGAATTTATAGAAGATTGTTACCACTTGGAGATCAAGGATTTATTGATTGAAATTGAAGATGGGAAAATAGGATTATTCAAATCCCAATAACTGAGAAAACAATTTTTCCTAAAGCTGTCAAGACACAAAAATTTATTTTGTTTTTTTTTGTTTTTAAATTGGACTCTCTGAATATAAATAGAGGGGTCATGGAAGAGAGTGAGGAGGTTGAACCAAAGCAAAAGGAACTTATATTATTGTGGGATATTTCTTCTCAAATCATAGTCCCAAGAGAGTTGGAAATTGGTGCACTTTAAGACTCTGGTTTTATAATCAGTCTTTTACAGTAAGGTTTTGAAGACCAATCAAGTATTGATATTTATTGAATGATGTGATCTAAGTACTGTATGAACTTCTAATTATTTAAAAGACACTGATGGTATTTTCATCTATTTTTTTTCTTTATATTGATACATGTTGAATGTTCGAATGTGCTTTTGTCCTTTCTTTTGAAATGATCAATTATATGTAGTGTTAAGTTATTTTATTAACACAAATTTGTTATTTGTTTAATATAAATGAATCGACATCATTTCTGATATTCAAAATGATCCTTGATTAATTTTTCTCTCGTTATCGAGATAGATTTATTTTCTTCCATTTATATTAATTTCATTATATGCAAATAACCATTGAAAAAACATTAAAAAAATATAATCAATTTTCATAAGCTCTTTAAAGCAAAGACCAAAAACCATTTAAGATCCATATTCCAGTTAGAGTTTTCACTAATTGAAACATATCTATTATTTTTTGTAAGTGCTACATTTGGGTGATTTCCCTATCCCCTCTTGTTAAGATTATTCAAGAAGATCCATTCATAAAAAATATATTGTATAGTTGTTTATATGTACTTGTAAGTATTTAGGATGATTAGATTATATTAATTTCTTTTAGTTGGCTTTTATGTATACTCTTTTGAATTTAGATTAAAATAGAAAACCTGGCCTTCATTTTGGATTATATAGCCACATTAAATGAAAAGTGGTCTAATTGGGATCCTGATCGAGCCAATACTCACTTGTTGTAAGAGGAATTCTTTTGCCTCCCAACAATTTGGCACTAAAATGAGGGAAGAAAGACAAGCTAACCTGTGGAGCTTTGCATATTAAATTATTTAATTTAATGACTCTTTCCCAAATCCCTATTTGGAGTTGCATCTATGGACGAGTATCTTGCAACACTCCATTAAAAATACTTAACATTTTGTTGAAAAATAAATTTGATGGCAAGGATAAAATTACCGCATATGAGCATGTTCATCAATTTCTTCAAAATTTTGTTTCTCATTGTTAGGTGTGGAGCTCGAATATCTTCTTTATTCAAAGGTATCGTCGCATTGGACCCCAGTTTGTAATGGGGTGGCAACACCGCCCGTTTTTCGCCGCCAGGGGGGGTTCAAGGGGGGCGCGATAGTGATTTTTAGAGCCCCCCTGGCAAGGGTTTAGGGGCAGTGCCCCCGAAGCTAAAAATAGATGTAAAATTGTCTTGTAAAATATTGTAATTTCAAAGTCGATTTGAGTCATTCATTAGGAGGATGATATGACAGTAAAATTTATGTTTAATTTAGGGTTTTTTGCCCTAGGAGGCAACCCCTTACTATATATGAGGGAATTTTAATGTGGTTGGATACATGTGTATTCTAAGTGAGAAAGAGAGAGGAGACTGTGTGACAGTGAAGAGGAAATTACAACGGATTGGATGTAGGTTGTATCTCTTCATTTTTTTGGATAATATACAAGGAAGAACTCGTTGTTTCTCCGTGGACATAGCCCAAATTGATTGAACCAATTATATTTTTGCCTTTTTCTTGTTTATGTATTTTTTGTGTTTGTGTTTCTGCAATATTTTATGTGTTCCATTGATCTGTAATATATAATTTTCTAATACTCATAACATGTTTCATCAAAGTGTCATGTGTAGGATTCTCACCCTTACTTTCAAAGGTCGCATGAAGATTTGGTGTGAAATGTTGTTGACCACATTTATTCATTTTTTGGACTAGTTTATAGATGAATTTTTTGTTTCTGATTACTATGATTATGATAGATTATATGAAGAAAACAATAATTTTAAGGTAGAACCTAAATAATCTTTAGAAGTTTTTTCCACAAGATTAATTCATCTTTGTTATGGATTTCCTTATGACAACATGCCTTCTATTAGTGAATGTCTTGAACATCTCATTTATCTCCCCGAGAATCATGAGAAAATAATTTATAATAAATTTAAATCATATATTAATTCTCGTCCATATAACGGTTTAGATTCTAAAAATCTGGAAATTTTAAATGAACAACATTGTATAGACAACGAAGTTTCAATTAATCAAAACATTTTGAATAGTAATGAACAAAGTTGTCTAATTCCTGAAATTAATACGTTTTTCTCAGTCATGGAAGAATTTGACTCATAAATTCATGTTCATAACATAGAACAACCCTCTCATAGTTTAACTAATGAGATTCAAAATAAATTTCCACAAAATTGTAGGAATTTACAGGGTAAGTTCCTCAGACAGAACACCAGAAGGACACCGCTCACAAACAGATCACAGATCAATACACCAGTATTTTGACGTGGTTAAAACCCTCAGAGAGGGAAACAGTCCACGGCCTGCGCCAACGTGGCTACTACAGGCAATTTATTAAAAAAAGAATGAAAATTTACATAAGCTTCTCTCATGCACGGTTAACCTACAAATGACCCTCCATGCGCTTTAAATAGAATTCATGGACCAATCGGGTGTCAAGCCACGGATCAAGTGTCGGTAATACCGAGGAGAGGATGAACCGTCGGATCACTACATATCGTGACCGTCGGATTGTAAGTTACAAAATGTACAACGGTAAAGAAACACACTTTACCTAACTCTCTACCTAACTCTATACTAGACCAAGTTGAACTTAACTATTTCCTATGTGTCGGAATATCCTAACATCCCCCCTTAAGAACAACTTGGGATAGGATTGAAGGATTTACAAATATGACACAATAGGAGAAGGAAGGAGGCACTAGAGCCTATCCCCCCTTGTGACAACTTATTGAACTCCAACCATAAATCAAAGTTTAGTAAACTTTTCCTCTGTGAGAGCCTTTGTAAAGATGTCTGCAAC